>JADWQK010002361.1:0-79138 GCA_017933935.1 Sesamia nonagrioides
GTTGTCTGTCGCCGGTCCACAGGGCCGCTCCTCGTGCTGCCGCCGGTCCACCAGGGCCGCTCGTCCGTTGCTGTCGCCGGTCCACCAGGGCCGCTCCTCCGTAACTGCCGCCGGTCCACCAGGGGCCGCCCCTCACCATCACCCACAATTCATTCATCGACCTACATTATTCATTTTCATACTTCCATCTTGTCTTTTTAATTTCTGTTAATAAATACTGTCTCCCTCGATAGTCTTTTCTTGTCGTTACACGACAAATTAAGTATAAAAAAATGCGTCAATTAGACGATCGACGAGCTCCCTGATTCTAATTCATAAATCGATTGCGATTAATCATTTGCAGTATTTGATTAGAGTAGGTTGAAATAACATATTGTGGGACAATGATTTGTCTAATGTCTATATATTTTTTTTTTTTTACATGTCATAAACCAGCGCTTGACCGCAATCCTGCCTGATGGTAAGCAGTGACGCAATCGTTGATGGTAAAGCGCACTAGTTTATTAAGAGCCTATTCACTCTAGCTTTGAAGACACTCAAATTGTAGTCCGACGGAAACACCGCCGCTGGCAAATTGTTCCAGTCCCTCGATGTACGCGGTATAAAGGAGGAGGCGAAACGCTTTGTCCGGATCGTAGTGGTGTTAACAACGTAAGAGTGGAAACCAGCCGTACGACGGGTCGTCCGCTGGTGGAACGGAGATGGGGGAATTAAATCATGCAATTCCCTCGCACACTCCCCGAAATGCATCCTATAGAACACTGAAAGGCTGGCTACTCTACGCCTGTGCTCTAGGCTTTGGAGACCAACTCGAGTTAGATCCGGGTCACCAATCAGCCTCTTTGCACGTCTCTCCACTGAATCCAAAGTGGCCAGGTGACACTTGGCAGCACCAGCCCAAATGTTGCTGCAGTACTCCACACACGAACGGACCTGTGCTTTTGTATAACATTAGAAGCTGCCCAGGTGTGAAGTACTGCCGGACCTTTGCGATAACGCCAAGTTTCCTGGCAGCCACCTTGGCCTTGGACGCAATGAACCGCCCAAAGTTAAGGTTCGAGGAAATCTCAACTCCCAAAAGCTGAAGGCGGTCAGAACACTCCAAGGACACATTTCGAAAAGTAGGAGCCAAGGTGAACGGGCTCCTTTTGGCGGTGAAAAGACACGCCTGTGTTTTGGCGGCATTGAATGCTACAAGATTGGCATTGCCCCATTCGGAGACTGCCTGCAGTGCAACACTCGTTCGCTCAATCATGGCCTCTCTTTCGGACCGGATTGATTCCCTACTAGCCCGAGCACCCGGCAGGTATCTCTCTACAACTGTGCTGTCATCTGCATATCCATAGATACCAGGCATCAGCAGATCGTTAATATGCAGCAGGAACAGAGTTGCAGAGAGAACAGACCCCTGAGGAACACCGGCATTAGTTGACATGGGCTCAGAAGAGCATCCGTCGACAACAGAGGAGCGGAGAGGTCTATCTAGGTACATTAGTAAAAGATTAGTAGTATTCTTTGTAGCATAGAATGACTATTATCTATGCCTATTGTGCAAGGCTTACTACTCAATCGGCAGAGAGTAAGTAGGTAGTTGTAATTCGTAGGATTTTCTACGAACCGACATTAATATATGATTTGTTTATAAGAAAGCTGATTACATGTCCATGGTCGCCATTGAACCTTGCTCAATCGCTACTGCAACTTGGGTTTTCTAAACTTCTTTCTCGTTAGAATTAGTTGTACGGGTTTTGCCATATAGATGTGAATATAAGCACTTAGAGATTAGTTTACTGACCTACCTCAATAATAACTCATTGAGATAGGTGAGTGAGAAAAGTCTTTAAAATATTTATTATATTGCAGATTTAGCCTTTCTGGGCAAATTTACACCTGTTACCGGGATTATAATGGTTTACGATATGACGATTATGTTTTAGATAACATAATCGTCATGATTATGTTTTAGGCAAGTTAGTCAGGCACCTAAGTCCGACTTATTCGTCAACTCGCGTGCGCCGAACTCGCGAGCGCGCTCGCGAATTAGCACCTTCCAATTTTACCTGTTTTTTGTCGTCAATTCGCTCGAACGTGAACTTTTGACAGATTTATGTAATGTCAACTGCATGTATATTAGTAGTTTATGAAACTGTTACATAATGAGGGGTATTAAGCACGAGTGTGAGTTTATAAAACGAGTGAAGCGAGTTTTTTAATAGTATCACACGAGTGTGTAATACCTAATTATGTACAGTTTCATACACTACTTTATCTAACGCCAAAGCAACACAATTCCATATTCAGTTTCATAATTGTAATATACAAAATGTTAACACTTCTGCACCCTGCATCACAGCGCACGCGCCAAAGCGCGCGCAGCCACAGATAAAAAATGAAATAGTGCTGTCTACATTGATATAAAATTAAACATTTAATATATTTTGTACGCTTCAAGTTCAATGCGCTAGTGACTTATCTACCTTAGTTTAATATTATATCAATGACTGTCTATGGTTTGTACGGTAATGAAAATTTTTTTTTATTATAACATTATTTTGTTAGGGAAATAATGTTAAAATTATTTTTTTTAATTTCCTTTCGATATACTATTGGTAAAGTACGTCAATATAAAGTCCTTTTTGGTTTTATATTTTTAATTTTTTGATATGAGAGTAGATAAAATATATTTTGTCCCTACTAGTTTTAATTATACTTTACTTATATAGGTAGGTACTTCAAACTTTTTAACGTGTGACAATGTTAACATTATTATCTGCGAGTTGAAGTGTCACTTTCGCTCTGTGACCGCACCTTCACCTATAATACTTATTTTAAGAGAAGACAAATAGGATAACTTTCGTCTCCAAAAGAACGTAATCATGGCAGTACGCTCATTAAAGAATGAACCTAAACCATTAGCGATTCTACAAATTAACTGCAATCGATGTATTTATGTTAATTGATTGCTGAAATTTCGACATTTGACTATTGATTTTCGGTTTACGTAATAATTAAGGCATGCATAATTGATGCTTACATTGTTGTGTGGCCTTCGGCAATTAATAGCCTTTCTCACCCTTTCTGTGGGTAGAAACCGCAACAGAAACTACACTGAAAACTTCACAGAGAACACCTGGAGCATTGTTATTGTGTTTTAAGCATTTGCTAAGTTGTAGCAAAGTCATGATGTTGATTTACGTAGGTCAGGATAACGTGGCACAAATTTAAAGAAATATATGTATGTATGTATATTATAGTAGTTTTCTTGGAGTTAGAGAATGTGGTCGGATAATGAAAATTACCCACAATATATGTACTTATGTAGTATATTCTATCAACAACAAAGTAATTCCGAGTAAAGCAGCTTTTGTTGGAAACAATTATTAAAATCAATTGAAGTCTACGTAGATAAATCTCGATTGCTCTATTACGGAAGAGGCTCTTCGGCAATTCCTTAAGACTAACAGAAGTTTCAGCTACCAGCTTTGTCTACATATACAGTAAAATACTATACTTTTAAGCTTTCTTGTATTCAATGTATCACCAATCGATAATGTCGAAGGAAAGGAAAAGTCGTGAGCGCGCAAGCTCTCGTTAAGTGATGTAAAGTACAGTGTTACTTTTCAAATCTAGTCGGAGAGTCTACATTGGTACAAAGTACACACACACACACACACACACACACACGAGTTTATCTAAGTAGTAAGTTGTTCAGCTTCTGTTCTTGAACTCATATTACCGCAAGACAAAACATAGGTACAGTTACTTATATAAATTGAATATCTGAGGGGTAATTCTGATTATTTGAATAATGTTCACAGTCTGATATCAGTTTCAATCTGTCAAAAGATACTTTCTAAATTTCCGTATCAGTATATTGAAAAGCTTTTGACTATTTTTTTTAATTACGAAAATTGGGGCCCAAATACAATCGGGGTTGCATGTTGATTAAAAAAGAAATCGTGGCCCAGGCGCACAGGCAAGTGAAGAAATACGGGTGGGTTTTAGTCAGTAAAAGTCTGACACGCCCTTCCGCTCCGCCCAGAGCGGAGAGGTCATTTGATGATTTCTCATCCAGAACAAAAAAGGGTCCTGATAGAAAATTGCTTTGTGTTCTTCTTGAAAGTATTGTCAAAATGTAATATAGATATGTATTTAGGTATGTATATCTGTATTTTTTAAATTTTAGTGAAGTAGCCTGTATGTAGTTTTTAGAATCTTGAAAATAACAGAAAACAGGAGTCTGTTCTAGATGTGTAATAATTGAAAACAAAATTTTATCAAAATCAGAAAGGGATCATTTTCTCACCTATCGTAACAAGATACCTTTTCTATGTTTTATACATAGACATAAGGATAGTTAATGGGGTGCTATGACTTATCGATACACTTATATTTGCTTAGTTATAGGTATCTACTTCAGATAACAGAATAATAACAACTTTAGGGGTTGTTGTTCCAAGAAAAATATGACTCATTTCGACTGCCATTTGCTGCATCTGATTCATAGTTTGGCACTACATTTGTATATCACAGAATATTTAAAAATAAAACGGTTGGGTATGCATATAAGCTTACCATTGAATTGTCCAGATAAGATTCATTGAAAAATAACATTCCTACTTGTAGGTATTTCAATTAACGTACCTACCTAGAAACCTATACTTTGACATAGATGATTTTACTGCGATTCATTGCAATGAGCCTTTTTTTCAAAGTAATTTTTCTTTAAGAGTTCCGTTGTTCGTAACTACATGGCTTCTGAATCGCGGAACCGGCGACGTAAACCTTCTCGTAAGCTTTGTTTTCCGATACTTAGGTATATTATTTATATGAATACAAGGCGGAAGCTTTTCTAAACAATGTCAAAGTGTTCACTATTATTAGACTAGACTTAAGTTATAATTTATTTAACAACTATGCAAAGTTATTTCCCGTTCGTTTCGCTTCTAAGGGTTTTACCACAAAACTTAAACACTTGTACAACGCGTCACTAGTGTCAGTGTTACGTCAAAGTCCATGTAATGTGTTTTAAAGGCCCAAACCTAAACATCAGTTAAAAACTGTTTTAAGTTAAAAAAAAATATTAGTTAATATTTGAAATAAAAAGATTACATGTCTTAATATTTTTTTTTTCATAATCTTTGCAGTATATACCTCATGAAACATACAAAAAAGATAGTGTATCGTTCATAAAGTGCTGCAATGTACGGGGCGTATCGCCAGAGCCGGTCGCGCGTATCGATCTATGCGGCACTGGGTTTGTTCAACTCGCCCGCCCTACCCAGACATATCTACCACCACTCATTGAATTACAGACACCGAGAACCCGATGTTTATTACTTTCTCTCACACCCTGCCATCTTTGGATACGTTACATGTGCCAC
This sequence comes from Sesamia nonagrioides, assembly GCA_017933935.1. Classification (NCBI taxonomy): domain Eukaryota; kingdom Metazoa; phylum Arthropoda; class Insecta; order Lepidoptera; family Noctuidae; genus Sesamia; species Sesamia nonagrioides. The sequence goes on from JADWQK010002361.1 coordinate 5,385, forward strand.
TTTGGGTATAACGTTCGTGATTACTGAACATTTCTAAGGTGATGTAACTGCAGTATATAAATACGAACAGGGAATATTCGTATTCAAATTACTAACATTGTTGGCTATATATTAGGTACTCTTATTGTTTTCTAATAACCGTGGTAGTGTACGGTATAAATTATGTTATTTAAAGAAGTTTTTATGTTTGTGTATAAGTAATTATATAAAAAGTGGTAAGATAAATGACGTTATCAGGGATGCAAAAGTTAGGTGAGTAAGCTTAAATTCTGAATTGATGAGTCTAGAACTGTTCTGCCCCGAAAAGTCTGCTAATACGTTACTTACCAGGCAAAGTCATGCCGCCAAGCGATTCATCGTGTTCCGGCATGATGTCTGGTGAAGCCGTACGGAGGACGGGTCTGAGCAGTTGTGTTGCGATGTACGTGCCGGATACGATGCGCGAAATGTTGTGTCGGGAGTTTGGTTGTGGAGGGCCTCCAGATCAATATTCCTCTGGCGCAGCATCGTTGGTCGTGTTGTTGGGTTTAACATTGCATCACCGCGCTCAACTGCCGTCTTCCTTCCTATTTACTCAGTTCTTTTGAGTGAGTAGGCTTAATAAACTAGCGCGCTTTACCATCAACGATTGCATCACTGCTTACCATCAGGCAGGATTGCAGTCAAGCGCTAGTTTGTAATTTAAATAAATAAAAAAAAAACTTACGTAGTTAGAAGAAGGTTTGGTATCTGCTTGTTACTTCAAAGGAGAAAATCTTGAGGTCTCACAATGGAACGCTGTCAAAGTTAAGCAAGCCGCAGACATAATAAACTCTGGAAAAAATGCCGTGACCTGATTGTGCGTGAAAGATACCACTCTGTATTTGGCGGTACCGCAGCTTCAGAGAGCCAACTGTTAGGTACTACTCGAAAGATTGCCAACTTTTAAGTTTTCCTTGAGCATGTAAACCATTTATTATAGTAACACGTATTTTTAATCAGCGCATAAGATACTACTTCCTCATTGATCTGAACCCTAATTGCGTAACACAATAGTGTGTTAGTGTGTGATATCACTAATCCAATGCTATATACATATGTTCTAAAAAATTACTTCATGAAAAAATTATCCGCGTCAACTGGTGTTCGTGTTCCTCAGGGATCTGTTCTCTCCGCAACTCTGTTCCTGCTGCATATTAACGATCTGCTGATGCCCGGTATATATGGCTATGCAGATGACAGCACAGTTGTGGAGAGATACCTGCTGGATGCTCGGGCTAGTAAGGAATCAATCCGGTCCGAAAGAGAGGGTATGGAAGAGCGTATGAATGTTGCACTACACGTAGTGTCTGAGTGGGGCAAAGCCAATCTTATAGCAGCCAATACCGCCAAAACACAAGTGTGTTTATTCACCGCTAAAAGAAGCTCGTTCCCCTTGGATCCTACTTTTCGGAATGTACCCTTGGATTGCACCGACCACTTCCAGCTTTTGAGAGTGAGATTTTCTCGAACCTTAACTTTGGGCGGTTTATTGGGTACAAGGCCAAGGTGGCTGCCAGGCAACTTGGCGTTATCGCAAAGGTCCGTTGGTACTTCACACCGGGACTGCTTCTAATGTTATACAAAGCACAGGTCCGTTCGTGTGTGGATTACTACAGCCATATTTGGGCTGGTGCTGCAAAATGCCTCCTGGCTACTTTGGATTTAGTGGAGAAGCGTGTGAAGAGGCTAATTGGCGACCCAGATTCAGCTCAAAACGGTCTCCAAAGCTTGGAGACGCAGACGAAGTAGCCAGCCTGTCGGTGTTCTATAGGATGCATTTTGGACAGTTTGTGAGGGAATTGCATGATTTAATTCCCCCTTCTCGGTTCCATCATCGGACGACCCATCGTACGGCGAGCTCCCACCCTTACGTTGTTGACATCACTACGATCCGGACGAAGCAATTCGCCTCGTCATTTATACAGCGAACTGGAACAATTTGCCAGCGGCGGTGTTTCCGTCGGACTCCAATTTAATGTGTTCAAGGCTAGAATGAATAGGCTCTTAAAACTAGCGCGCTTTACCATCAAGGATTGCATCACTGCTTACCATCAGGTGGGATTGCGACCAAGCACTAGTTTATAATTAATGAAAAACAAATTTGCTCAATATCTTAAATAATGCAATGAATGTTGTTGAATTGTTAAAATCTACTGTTACTTTGGTATGAAATTACATCGCGCTGGCCATAGGCTAATTTACTAAACAATTAATTTCATTGACTTCATCTACCAAATGTACGCGTACCTACATAACAGCGAAAATATTGATTTCTTAAAATTCTATTGCTAATGTTAGGCATAGATATAGAGGGTATGTATCGAGGTCTGAGCGGAGATTTCGAATCGGATATACCTATCAGTGGTCAGAATATAGGTCTCCTCCTCACCTCTTGCATCGCGTCATTTGACGACATGCGGCGACAGAGCGGGGCTGGCGAACGGAACGTCCACCACCCATCCCTCGTCCTCACACATCTTGGGATCGAACCTCGGTTTAGTAAGTTCAGGCCTGTCTCCAGGGCCCAGTCCACCACCCTGCCCCTTGTGTCCGTATCCCGTATACGGAACCCACAACAAACTACATTCTTGGCATTGAAGTCCCCGAGGATAAGCACTATCGGACCTGTTTACTACAAACCTGTTTACTAAAAGTTACTGATAAAAGCCATCAAAACGCCTACCTACGCCTGTATATTAATTATTTACGTTTTTTCATCTCAGAATGATTGCTAATAATGTTATTGCAGGCGCTTTGTGGCTTACGAACAATTTGTTTCTTTTCTGAATAGCTATATAGTTTTATGCATCTATAATTATTCAAATATTGCATTTGTTATTAGGACTATAATTATGTATTGAATCTCTAAGTATTTACGTTCATACGTAGGTCATCGATAGTACGCAAAATAAGCGCAATGTCTTGGCATTGCGGACACCAACCCCTATTACTATTACCTATTACTTATTTACATTCGCGGAAACAACTTTTTCATTTATTTATTTCTAGACAAAATTTACACGATGGTTCAATATAAATTTTAATAATTTTGCTTGGGTAAATAAAAAGTAATAAAAAGTTCTTGAGTAAACTGCAATAACACGTATATACATATTGATGTAGTGCACTTACTACCTATATGTGAAAAACTTGTGCAAAATACCATTGATGTCGGAAGTAGGTGGCAGAAAAACGAAAACACAGAACAAAAGACTTGACGGTGATAATATGTTTGCACCAAGCTCGCTAGTAGTTTTTGTGAGCCCTAGTATAATATTTTATTAACATTTTGTTATGTTCTGATTACTAAGATATAACAGGCTTATTTTTTATCCAATCTTGACGTAGATGAGAACATAACCACAAGAATACATAAAGGGAGAAACTATGATGGCTGTAATAGCAACTGTGATGCTCTGTTTAATATCTAATTTTAGAAAGACTCCTAAATAAACTGAAGTTTCTGTTTATAATGTTTTGAGAACACATATCCGAAAATATAATTTATAAACAAAGTAAATATCTTTCATAAGGTAGTATCGAGTATCGTCAGCCTATATTGTTCTCACTGGTAGACATGGACCGGCTCTCTTCGAGGGAGCAGGCTATAATCTAACACGCGAGCTCGGGTTGGTATATTTCATGTTTTTGGATCTATGGATGCCTGTTTCCTCACTTTTTCCTTCACCACTCTTGAGAAGAGTAGTCTTACATCTCTTAGGGAGGAATTAACTGTTTAATTTCTAAATATAAATACTTGCTTATGTTCGGATATTCTCAATCATTCAAATTCAATGATGACGACGTGAAAGTCATTTTCAAGATTAGATGTAATATCTAGTCTATGCGTCGTCATGGTTTTGGTTGAGGTAGTTTCTTGGGTAGGTACAATGTTTAAGATTAATTTTATTTATTCTTTTTAAATGTTTTTGGTTAAAAAAGAATTGCTTGCTTCTGCTCTATTGCTGTCTTCTCCTATAATTCTTGAGATTAGACTCCTATCATATTACTTTGCCTAGTTTATAGATATCTACATTTTCGATCCTAAGTCAGATCAGTAGAGCCTGATGTTAAGTGACAAATATAACTCGCTTTACTATAGTTATAAATGCCATGAAAGAATGCGAATACTTAAACAGCAACTTGCACCCCAACTGCGTAACCTTATTATGTAACTAATGTTCGAAAAATGTGTTTGCCCAACAACTCAAATAACGTAATGAATGTTGTTAAAATGTCAAAATGATAGGTACCCATTGTTACTGATAGTGTATTACGTAATTATTCTACAGTCTTGTTTCCTGTTGTAAACCAGTAAATTTCGTAAATGATACCTTAACAGCTATAACGTCAAAAGAACCTAAAATAACCGCCACCCAAAAAACTTGTGCTATTTATGACTTCGAATCAGAATCCGATTTATTTGTGAAACATACGTAAAATGTGTTGTTAATGTTTACACCGTCTAAACACTATAGTTCAATCGCATGCTTCTTCAATTGAAGTAGCTCATTCGAAATCAAAAGATTTTTGATTTTCTTACTTATTAAAAAGACTTCAAAGAATGAAAGAATAGAATAGAACGTGTTTTTATCAATAACCCAATTATCACCCCAACATAAAAATGAGCCATTTAGAAAAAAAATTAAAATACAATAATTTACAAAATAATACGTTATCATATTTATTTAATATCATTATAATTGAATGTACGGCGGACTTAATACATAATGGAGTGAACAAATTTTAACAATTATTTTAGAGGCCTGCTTTTAATTATATCCCATGTCTATGTGCACCCATACACATGACAGAAAAAATAACAAAATTGTTACAATAAGACAAAAAAAAAAAAAAAAAAATTACGGATTATTAATTGGTTATGCACTTGAATTCGTAATTTCACATATCTTACTATATATGTAATTTCACATATCTCTCTTATGAACCACGACTGGTGAAGAGATTAGATGGTAGGTGCTTTAATTGAAAACAATGTTAAGGAAAAATATTAAAACAAATTCTTAATAAATAAGCTATATTACACATACGTACTATTACTAAAATATATACTTATATACAAAACTAAAACTTGGGAGAGAGGTCTTGAAATGACTCCCCCTTTTTTTATCAAAAAATAACGCTGCCAGTACCGCTTAATAGCAAACTGACTGGTGGCATATATTTTCAATGTTAGTGGATAACTTCGTTTTCTTAGGCTTTTAATATCCTAGGCACAATATTTAAATGTATTCCTCCTTCAGGTCCGATAATAAATCTTTTTGGGTCTACTCCTAAATTCCACTTGGTGTTCTTTGATGGCTCCAATCTAAACTTGGACAACAGCTTTGCTATGCATAATTGAGATTGAAGCCTGCCAAATCGCATTCCTGAAAATAAACAAAAAAATCAAACTCAGTAAGTACATAAACAATGTTAATGTAAAATTATATGATGATGATGGATGATTTTAATATTTTAAACGTTTTTAATCTTTAACACAATCATTGTATAATAATACAAAACAATTTTAAACACAGTTGTATCTTTTGTTTGACACAGTTGTGTCTTTTAAAATATAAATTATTCTTAATCAAGTCTTTAAGGAAATAAAGTTAAATCGCCCTTGCAGTGAAATCATAGCAAACTGCGGAAATACCAGATTGACAAGTGAAGACAAACTTATAATAGGCGAAAATGATAAAAATCCAGAACTACTATTGTCCCGATTGCAAATTATATTGAATACATTCTTAAATAATACTGTTATTGTATTAAATGTCGTCAATAACATGTACCTCAATGTCCGTAAGTTATACTATTCTATAAAAAATATTTGTCACTTTTTAAATCAATCATCCTGAAATTTTCTGATGTTTGTAAGTCCATAAATAACATCATAAATTATTGTGATTATAATGATTAATATTTAAATCCGAGCGAAATATTTATATGATTCATATCATTTAAATATAAATTTAGATAAATCAGTTTACATTCAATTTAATCAATCAAATAATTATAAATACAATTGTATAATTATACATAACTAAAATTAAAGACATTAACTGAAAAGAACACGTAGATAATGTTAGCACTATAATAAATAAATTCGTCTATGCGCTGAAACAGGTTAAAAATGTAATGAACGTAAAAACGGTTATTAATTCATATCGCGCGTATCGTAATCGCTCATTCATTACTACGCTATGGTCTTGTAATGTGGGATAATAGTACCGATGTAAATAGAGCATTTGTCGCTCAAAAGAAATGAATAACAGCAATATGTAGTCTTCGACCGGATAACTCCTGTCGACCAGTATTTAAAAGACTTGGTTTGTTACCGTTGCCATCTCTTTATATTTATGAGACATGCATGTTTGTTTCGCAGCATCAAAGTTTGTTCGTATAAGCAAATGACATTTGTGTCCGAAACCGACGAGATCTCTGCAGGCTCGCACTAAGTGATATTCCAAGGCTAACTAAATATAGTAAAAGCTGTCTTGCGTCTTGCGTACGTTCATATAATAAGTTACTAAATGTACTCAAAAATGTGAATACTAAATTATTTAAAAACTAAAATGTTCCAATGGTTATCTGTGAATAGTTTTTATAGTGTTAAATAATTCATTGACAAAATATGTTAAAGTTTGTTATATCCTAAAACAACTTGCATGCTTATTTTATATTGGCAAAACATGTTTTGTTCTAAATTTTATTTTTACCTTCTTTGTATACTGTGTTTTTAGGCAAATAAATACATTATCTTTGTTAATAGAAATATCTCTCTCTGTCTGTTGGGAATCTCGGGATCAGAATGATTTAAAAACATACGTCATTGCATATCCTACTAGTAAAAAAGTGTGAGAAAGATATCATAAGTTTTGATAGATGTAAATTACTCACCAATGCAATTCCTTGGTCCTATTCCAAACGGCAAATAAGCACACGAGTGACGCTTACCAACCTCTTCTGGATCAAATCTATCAGGGTTAAACACTTCAGGCTCGGGATAATATTTCTCATCGTAGTGTATACCCCTCGGGGATATTATGACTATCATATCTTTTTCAACCACTACATCTGTACCGGGTAGTTTATAATCTCTTGTAGCTTTTCTTTGCAGTGGTTCTACTATTGAGTACATGCGAAGAGTTTCATCAAACACTTTATTTAAATATTTCATTTCCTTAATTGCATCGTATGACACTTTTCCATCATTTGCCTGAATAACTTCATCAATTTCTGCTGTTAACTTATTTTGAATTTCAGGATTTAACGCTAGCTGGTACAGCATGTAAGCCATGGCTGTGGCGCTGGTCTCATACCCGGCTACATAAAAAACAAAAGCTTGAGCTGCTATCACATCGTCTGTTATTTCGACAGAGGCTGCATTTCTTCCGAATTTTGCACTATTGATTTCTCCCAGTCTACGGAGTTCCAGTATTAGATCCATGAAATCGTTTCGGCCTGAAGGTTTGCCATTTCTTTGGCTAATAATGTTTTGCACAAGATGTTTGAAGAAATTATTTACGGCGGCTGGGATGATAGAAAGGTTGAGTTTTTTCAGAAGTTTTGGAAACATCATATCTAATTCAATAGCAAAACTTGGTGACGAAATGACCTTGTCTATAATTTCCAGCACCTCCAATTTATCACTGAGATTATCATAGTTAACACCGAAAGCACAGGCAGAGATCGTAGACATCGTGTATGTTTGAAGAAGAGCGTGAATTTGAAACTCTTGTTTCTTTAGGCATTCTGTGCTGATGTGGTCCATAAAATTATTAACACCCTCTTCCATTAGATAAAACATGTTTTTTAATTTACCTGATGTAAAAATGGGGCTGAACCGATTTCTCAAGGCGACCCATGTATCTCCATCAGCGTGGAACAAATTTTGTCCCAATCCTTCTTTGCTAAATTCAACTCCGCGATCAGCAAACGCTTCAAAGTCTTTAATCAGGATATGTTTTATAATATCTAAATCCCGTACAAGGATACACGGTGTTGTCATTCTGTACATACCGACCACTTTTTCTTCCGGACAACTATTATATATTTCTTGCATCACTACGCCTACATTTTTTTTGCGGAGTGCAGATTCTTTTAAGTTTCCAAATAATATGGTTGGTTCCGGTCCGGCAACATTTCGGCTTTTCCAGTAGTTAAATGTTCTTGTAAGATAATAATATAAAGTGCACAATAACACTAATAACACTGCTGTCGCATAAAATAACGCCATTTTTAAGGAGCTCTTAACACATTCACGTACTTCTATGATATGACTGGCAATACCGCTTGGACTGATTTTATATCCTTACCGCGATATATGATCTCGACCTTTTGATAACCAAATCCATCGTATCATTTGTTAATTATTTTTGTAATATGAATGCATGTGTTATGTGCTAAAGCTAATCGTCTTCATGCACACATAATCACAATGTGGTGCGTCACTAAGTGCGAAAAAAATACTATACATTATTTTTAATGATTAGATATGGTTTATTTGGATAACACATGGTTTAACCAATTTAAATTATTTAGAGCTGATTTTCCCATAAACAGATAATATTTTTATTCGTGTCATAAAATTCACATATAGCTTAAAGATTAGATTTTGTATGGAAGAATTTTCAAAAATTCAAAATTCCTGTGACAAATAGATTTGTTGTTAAAAAAACCAGCCGTAATATGTTTTTTTTCTTTTATTACCTCAATCATACTTTTATTTTATTAAAATATACTCTATAAACACAGCTTTTGGCCATATAGGTATCTACCAATATAAATATAATAAAACTGTTCAATAGTGTAAATAACTAGGTTTTGTCCGTGTCTTTTCTCCGTGTATTGTATAACGGTGATTATCGGACGTGCTACTGGGATAACGATATCCAAGGTCCTAACTCAAATCATACCTATCCAGTTAAAAGCATAGGATGAAAGTAATACTCATCCAAATCCGAGTTCACTGACAAAACAAAAAGTCTTTACTAACAAAAGTAAATTTGATTGTGTGCATGCTTTTCCTTCTATTTCATTATGACAAGGACGGAAGATAAAATATTAGTTTAGTCCTGTCAAATTAAGATAGGTAGTCCATAGACATTTTTTTTTGTTCGTTTCTTTCCGTTCGGGCGAATGGAAAAGGCAAAGGCATAGTACGCCATACAGCCAAGTCTTCAGTAATTTTTTTTCATTAAATATCTATCCTAACTTATCCTAACTTATCCTAACATAACTTAACCTAAACTAACTCCTTTCGTTTTACGCGTTTGGACGATAAGGAGCGGTTTAGCGTAAAGACATGATGAGGCCACTATGCTACAATATTTCACTGTTCTTTTTGAATTATTCACTGAATGCACTTTTTACTACATAAATCACGCGTTTTTATTTAGTAAACGACACTATAAATAATTTTAAAAGTCCAATGAAAAATGAGCGTGACACTCATCTTGACATTCCCGCCAAACTCTCAGTCCATAGACAGTTTGGACGTGATTAAAATCATGGCGACCATAACTACGCCAATTCAAGTCAGGAAGAGACTTATTTGATAGGACTAAACTAATATTTATGTTATGTCCTTTCTTAATGAAAGAGAAAGAATAATATGCACTGATCTTAAATTTTGTTTAGTTTGTGAACAAGGAAATCGGGGACTATGACTATTTTTCTCATCCCTACCCATTATTCAAATCAATCTCCTTACTTTAAATATCAAGATCATGAATTACTGGCATCCCAGATGACATTTCGCTTTGACAGCTATCAAATAATACGCGCGAAATATTTGACGTTTGCATATCTTTTAAGAAAGCAGTACTAGAGGAAAAAAAAAGGCGGGAAAAGGTTGAAAACGAAAGGCGCGTTTTTTAAACAAAAATTTTAATTTTTTCCTTTTTGTGCATTGTTCTTGTAAATAATTTCATAAATACTTAAATCTTACTCTATACGTTACTTATAAAGAGAGTTTATAATGCCGAAGAAGCGAAAGAGGAAGGAAGGGGATCCACCTCTGGATCCTCAGGAGGTATCTACTGATTCCGACTCAGCAGCGGAATCCGTGATAGCAGCAGAACCCAAAAAAGATAAATATGCAATTTATAAAGTGAAGGGTTACTCGCGTAAATACCCGGAGGATACCAACAAAAAAGAACTCGTCGTTTTCTTGAACCATCTAGAAGAAAACCAGACCTTCAGCGACAGAGATCGTATGGCCCTGTCGAAAGGCATACGCGAGCACGGAGTTTCAGGCGTAATGCATATGCGTACTATCAACAAGTACAAGGTTGGCATTACATTCGACTTGCCGAACAATGCTAACATGTTCCTAAAGAATAAGAAGATATTAGACCAACTGAACATCAAAGCGTCCATTCCTGCTGCAGACACGGAGGTAACCGGTGTCCTGACCTCAGTTCCTGTGGAGATGTCGAATGCAGAAATTTTTTCATTAATTGGCAGCTCAAAAAATGTCATTCAAGTAAGACGATTCATGCGGAGAGTAAAGGGTATCGGCGGCGGCGGCGGTGTAGAATTTATACCTACACAAGCAGTGGCTGTTACTTTCGCTTCTACAATACTACCTGCGTATGTATATCTGGACTCATGGCGTCACGAAGTCAAACACTACATTCCACCGGTAAAGCAATGTTTAAGATGCCTTCGATATGGTCATATTGCCAAGTACTGTCGTAATCCACAGGTATGCTCAATTTGCACTTTAGATCATAGTTTTAAGGATTGTCAGGTCGACCCTAAAAATGCCAAGTGTGCAAACTGCAAGGGTGACCATATAGCTATCTCCTCATCTTGTACAATAAAAAAACAAAAAATTGAAGAAAATAAAATTAAGTCCAAAAGTGTTGCATATTCCGACCTTTTTAATGTTGGTGCATTTCCAGCGTTATCCGCAAAAAACTTAGATGTACAGATTAGTAACTTAATGAAATCAGATACCTTTATAAATATTTTAGTCGAAACAATAACAAAAATCATTAGTAATAAAGATACACCTATAAACTCTTCTTCAATTAAAGAGGTACTAAAAATAACTTTACGAAATAAAATTCCAGCTTCTTAATGGATTTATCAAATTTAAACATAATGCAATGGAATGCACAGAGTCTAAATAGCAATAAACATATATTTACAAATTTCCTCTATACATACAATATTCATATAGCAATTATTAGTGAAACATGGTTTAGACCTGGGCAATACTTTGAAATTAAAAATTACAACATTGAAAGAAACGATTGTGGTAACAAACATAATGGGGTTGCCATTATAATTCATAAAAGTATTATTTATACTAAAATTAACACCTACTTTGACAATTCTTTACAAAATATTTGCGTACAAATTTCAATTAATAATAAGATGATAAGTATAGTTAGTTTCTACAGTCCTTTAAATTCAGATCCAGTTTTCAATAAAGATAACTTTGATTCTTTGGTGACATCGATTCCTGGACCTTTTTTATTTGCTGGAGACTTCAATGCTCATCACACTTCCTGGGGTTGTGGTTCTGACTCATCACGTGGTCGAAATATATTAGAGGTCATTGACGAAAATAATTTAATTCTGCTTAATAATGGTCAGGCAACAACAGTTGGCTCCTTAACATGGCGTCCCAATGCATTGGATTTAAGTTTGGTGTCCCCTTCATTGGCACTTAATTGAGAATGGCATATACATGATAGTCCTCTTGGTAGTAGTTATCACATTCCTGCAATTATTAAAGTAGTGATTAGTAATGGTCAAAATAAAGATTCATTTGGAAACTGCCCTAACACTGAACATTTTCCCATCTTTCCAAATTACAAAATGGTGGATTGGAAAATGTACAGTAAAAATGTGGATGAAATGCTAGTTAATTTTAATACAGCTAATATATGTCCACTTGAATCATATCATCATTTTTGTACAGTTTTACGTACAGCTGCTGCTAATTCTTATTTTAATGGCAATAAAAATATAAATAATAATATGAGCAATCGCTCATGTCCTACAAGGAGGTTTAGAAGACCTTCCCTTCCTTGGTGGAACCGAAAGTGTACGGACGCTGTATCACACTTCAAAACAGCTTATATAGATTTTAAAAATAATCCATCAGAAGTAAGTTATTTAAATTTTAAAAGACTTCGTGCATTTAAAAAATTAACTATAAAAACAGAACGACAAAAAAGTTGGTTGTCCTTATGTGGAACTTTCAACAGATGCACACCAATATCTATCATATGGAAATTCATGCGTAAATATAACAAAACATATAATTCTAATAATCTTGGAAATGATGCATGGATATCGGATTTTTTGAAAAAATACACTCCAGATTTTGTACCCCATACCCCAACTTCGTTATTGAATAATAGTACCGCCTCTAGTTCTAGTAATTCTATTCATAATTTTCTATTAAAACCTTTTACAATTAGTGAGTTAATATCTGCAATCTCTTCCCGAAGAGACACTGCTTATGGTCTTGATGGAATGCCATACATATTATTTAAGAAACTGAGCATTTCTGGTTTAAAATCATTTGCAAATATTCTTAATCAACTATGGGAAAACAATATTATTCCTGAAGACTGGAAAGTAGATTGCCTAGTACCAATTTTAAAACCGGAAAAACCTGAAGCAAATCCTGATTCTTATCGTCCTATAGCACTTACTTCTTGTGTTGGTAAAATATTTGAGCAACTATTAAAGCAACGATTAGAGTATTATGTTGAAAAAAATTTTATTTTACCTTCTAATCAATTTGGATTTCGTAGAAATCGGTCTGCTAGAGAAAGTGTCTGTCAACTGCAGCTTGATATACGTAATGCTTTATTAGCTAATAGCAATTTTATTGGAGTGTTTTTTGATATTTCTGGGGCATTTAATGGTGTAAATATAGATATCTTATGCCATGAACTACAAATAGGGATTAGTGAAAAACTTATATTTTGGGTTCGTAATTTCTTGAGTAATAGAAAAGTATTTGTTAAATTTAATAGTCATCTTTATGGTCCTAGACTCTCATCAAAAGGTGTTTGTCAAGGGGGCATATTGTCACCGTTGTTATTTATATTGTATATACGTAGATTAAATTTAATATTAGGTTCTCAGATTAAAAATTTACAATTTGCTGATGATTTAGTTGTTTATACTACTGGAACTAACTTATCACAGGTTGTCCAAAAAGTCAATGATGCCCTGTCAAATTTATACAAATATTTCTCCTATCTTGATCTTGATGTCAATTCATCTAAGTCTAAAGTTGTTGTGTTTGGTAAACAGAGTCATAATATGCCCTCAGTTGTATATAACAATTGTGTATTGTCCATTTCACAAGAAGTCAAATTTTTAGGGGTTCTTTTATCACACAATTTATCCTGGACTAATTATATAAAACATATAGTTAGTAAAGCAAATAAAGCATATAATATATTGAAATCTTTGGCTGGTTCATATTGGGGTGCAGATCCAAAAATTTTACTATTGTTATATAAATCTTTAGTACGTAGTCACTTTGAATATGGTTTTTATTGTTTTGCTGCAGATACCAAAATTGTAAATAGTTTAGAAGTTCTGCAAAACAAATGTTTGCGTCTTATTACTGGAGCATTCAGAAGCACTCCTATAAATGCAATGCAGGTTGAATGTAATGTCCCACCATTAAGGATTCGTTTTCAATACCTGAAAGAAAGATTCATATTAAAACTTTTTAGTGTAACTAATAATAATCTCTTAGTCAATTTGTTGCATTCTAATTTCAGTTTGGGTATAAAACCGTTTTATATGTTAGAGGAGCTTCATAACTTTATAAAGTTTAATAAAGATGCAAATGTCTACCAATCAAAAAATATTTTGCCTTGTTATCAAGGAACCTTCATAGGTAAATTTCCTGAAATAAAAATAATAATTAAAAATAAAAAGGAACTTTCTACTAAAGAGACAGTTAATGCATTGTTGTCAGAGTGGTCAGATCATAAATTTGTGTACTGTGATGGTTCTAAAAGTAATAAAGCAGTCTCTTTTGCTATTTATGAGCCAACATCAAATATAGGTGTTGGTCATAAAATTTATAAAGATACCAGTATATTTACAGCTGAAGCTGTTGCTATTTTGAGTGCTTTAACACACATTAAAAATTTAAATTTAGGACACAACAAGTGGATTGTAGTAAGTGATAGCATGAGTGTTCTGAAAAATCTGGAAAATAATAAATTACATGCTAACACTAACTACATAATCTATTTAATTAAAGAGTTGTGGACTGAACTGTCCCAGTCGCATATTAAAGTTAGCTTTGTATGGGTACCCTCACACATTGGTGTCCCAGGCAATGAAAAGGCTGATTATCTGGCTAAAAAAATAGTTGATTTAGAGGAGTTGATTCCACATTCTGATATGAGTGTTTCTATACCACATACAGATGCAGTTAGTCTTTTAAAACAGCGCATGTGTCATGCATGGGGGAGACACTCATATCAGTTTACACAGGTACAAAATAAAGGTAATTGGTTTGCTACTATGGATGTACAGGTAAACTCCTTACCTTGGTTTTGCAGGTATAAAAAATTTGTAAATAGGAAATTTTATTCAATTATCTGTCGTATGCGTTTTGGCCACTGTCGTTTAAATTTTCATCTTCATCGTCTTAGAATTGTTACTTCCCCTTTTTGTGAGTACTGTGAATTACAGAGAGTTCAGTCTTTGCATCATATCTTCTTTGAGTGTTCGTCTTTCAACATTCAGCGCCTTGTGTTGTCGGACGAATTACTAAATATTTATAAAAAACCTGATAAGGTCCCGCAATGTATTCAGGAGCTGCTTATGAATGCCGAAACTTATATATATTTGTACAGATTTATAACTGAGACTGTAAAGGATGTATAGGTTGTAATTATTTTTGTTTTTTTATGTCAGGTAATTGTATATTGTAGTATATTTGAAACTAGTTTATAAAACTTAAAAGTGTACTTTGTGAACATAATATTTTGTAATTTTATATTTATAATTTGTTTCTAAATGAGGACTGAGGAGATATCTATAATTTGACTTGACAATGACGTTTGTTTTTGTTTACCTTGGATTTGACAAATACTGATGAAAAATGGCTAATGGAAAATGCGAAAGCAAATTGGAATTATTACGAATGAAGAGAATACAGCGAAATTAACGACAAGATACCCAAATACGAAAGACTTTTTATTGAAAAATTATTACGAAAGAAAACGAGGAACGAAAGACTAGGCGATATGGTCGAACGACTATAGCCTTCCCTAATGGGTAAAAGGAAAAAAAAAAAAAAAAAAGCAGTACTAGGTACCTACCAAATATTTATATAGGTTAATTATATATTTAAATTTTGAAGCCATTTCCTGGTCTACCTCTAAAGGCTTTTTTCACAAAAAAATTATTACCGCAGCGTTGCTCGCAAAAGTGCTGTTAGAGTATTAAAATAAAATAAAAACAATTTTTTTCACGTTTTTATTCAGAATTTCATACAAAATTTTTACTGTTATGTTATATGGTGTACCTACATAACACCACAAATATTACAGATTGTACCATTAGCTTTACTGACAAAACTATATACATTCGAATCACAGTATTCGAATGTTTGGTAAGTTTGGACTTGAACTAGGCTCTTGAATTAAAGTTGCTTTTTTAACCCCAACTATTAATCTGCCATTTAGGCGACTATCAATGTAATGTTTGAATTTATAAAGCGAACTAAGTATACAAAACTTAGCGACGAATACGAAATAAAGGTGCTACCAAACTATTATATTTGAATAAGTTACCTTAACATTGGCTTCTCTAGAGCTTCTTTTTTAGACTTTCTTCCTTTATGCTATAGATTCTTTTTTAGACTTGTAAACGACATTAAAGGAAAAATAAAAATAGAACATTTGCCGAATCAAATGTGAAGGTGTTCTTACAATCTTGTTTCATAATTTATTATTTGATCAGATTATTGCACATGAGGTACCTATCTAACTCTCAAATACAGATAGGTACTTAGATAGATAACGGTAGATAGATAATTATTATATTATTATTACATAAGAGGTAGATGGATAATTTATTTATTTCACACAGTAGTCAAGTTCTCATTTGTGTCAATGGGTCAAAATTACCTAGTAATTTCCCTACATTTTGTTTGTCGCCGTGATAAGACTACGACTTTTTGAGTAAGCTTCTAGCGTACGGCATTTCCGCTGGCCTGACTAGCTGGGTAAAAGACTTCCTGTCTGAACGGTCCCTCCGAGTTGTTGTCGACGGTTGTTCATCGGAGCCCATGTCGACCAATGCCGGTGTTCCTCAGGGGTCTGTTCTCTCTGCAACTCTGTTCCTGCTGCATATTAACGATCTGCTGGTGCCCGGTATGCAGATGACAGCACGGTTGTGGAGAGATACCTGCCGGAAGCTCGGGCTAGTAAGTAATCAATCCGGTTCGAAAGAGAGGCCATGGTAGAGTGTACGAGTGCTGCACTTCAAGCAGTCTCCGAATGGGGTAAAGCCAATCTTACAGCATTCAATGCCGCCAAAACACAGGCGTCTCTTTTCACCGCCAAAAGGAGTCCGTTCACCTTGGCTCCTACTTTTCAGAATGTATCCTTGGAGTGCACCGACCGCTTTCAGCTTTTGGGTGTTGAGATTTCCTCGAACCTCAAATTTGGGCGGTTCATTGAGTCCAAGGCCAAGGTGGCTTCCAGAAAACTTGGCGTCATCGCAAAGGTCCGGCGGTACTTCACACCGTGGCAGCTTCTAATGTTGTACAAAGCACAGGTCCGCTCGTGTGTGGAGTACTGCAGCCACATTTGGGCTGGTGCTGCTAAGTGTCACCTGGCCGCTTTGGATGGATTTGGAGAGGCGTGCGAAGAGGCTGATTGGTGACCCTGATCTAACTCGAGATGGTCTCCAAAGCCTAGAGCACAGGCGTAGAGTAGCCAGCCTTTCGATGTTCTATAGGATGCATTTTGGGGAGTGTACGAGGGAATTGCATGATTTAATTCCCCCATCTCCGTTCCACCATCGGACGACCCGTCGTACGGCTGGTTTCCACCCTTACGTTGTTTACACCACTACGATCCGGACGAAGCGTTTCGCCTCCTCCTTTATACCGCGTAACCTTATTATGTAGCAAATGTTCGAAAAATGTGTTTGCCCAACAACGCAAATAACGTAATGAATGTTGTTGAAATGTCAAAATGATAGGTACCCATTGTTACTGATAGTGTATTACGTAATTATTCTACAGTCTTGTTTCCTGTTGTAAACCAGTAAATTTCGTAAATGATACCTTAACAGCTGTAACGTCAAAAGAACCTAAAATAACCGCCACCCAAAAAACTTGTGCTATTTATGACTTAGAATCAGAATCCGATTTATTTGTGAAACATACGTAAAATGTGTTGTTAATGTTTACACCGTTTCTAAACTACAGTTCAATCGCATGCTTCTTCAATTAAAGTAGCTCATTCTAATTTAACAAATACTTGCTTATTAAAAAGACTTCAGAGAATGAAAGAATAGAATAGGACGTGTTTTTATCAATTAGCATAATTTTATTTCATTTAAATATAACCCAATTATCACCCCCAACATGAAAAGGCGCTATTTAAAAAAAAATACAATAATTTACAAATTATACTTTATCATATTTATGTAATATCATTATAATTGAATGTACGGCGGACTTAATACATACTGAAGTGAACAAATTTTTACAATTATTTTAGAGGCCTGCTTTTAATTATACATTGGAGAGGAAGCTCTTCTGTTACAGGTATCTACCTGTAACAGAAAAACTTCCTCTCCAATGTCTATGTGTACCTACACATAAATGTAATAGTCATGACAAAAAAATAACAAAATAGTTACAATAAGACAAATAAAACTAAAGAAATTATCGGATCATTAATTAGTTAGGCACTTAAATTCGTAATTTCACATGTCTTACTATCTACGTCATCATCATCATCATCTCAGCGTTAATCCCAGTCGCATCCGAAGCTTTTTCAGCTTTGGAGTCTGGGGTCCCCTTTACCAGCCTAACAGCTGATTTTGGCTAAACTTCGATATTTTCCGTGAAGCGACTGCCGTCTGACGTCCACAACCCAAAAGCGATATCGAAGCATTGCAGTTAGACCAATTGTTGGATTTTTGTGGGCTTCAACGACCCGTAACGACTGCCATTTGAACCGGGACCAACGGCTTAACGTCCTTTCCGAGGCACGATCAGATCAGTGCAAATATTTATATTCACGCATATAAATATTTACACTGCGCGGGGATCGAACCCGCGCCGCCCTGCGCAGCAGCCGCGTTCACTACCGCTACGCCACAGAGGCTGTCATCTTATCTACGTAATTTTACATATCTCTGCTATCAACCACAAGCAGCTAGTAGAAAACAATGATAAGGAAAAAAACCCTATTTAAACAAATTCTTAATAAATAAACTATTTTACACATACGTACTATTACCAAAATATATACTTAAAATATATTCAAAACAGCCTCTGTGGCGTAGTGGCAGCGGACAGTGCAAGTATTTGTATGCATGAATATGAATATTTGCACTGGTCTTGTCGTGCCTCGGAAAGCACGTTAAGCCGTTGGTCCCGGTTGCCATACGGCTATCTAGTGGCAGTCGTTACGGGTTGTTAGAGCCCTCAAAAGTCCAACAATTGGTCTAACTGTAATGCTTCGATGTCGCCTTCGGGTTGTGGAGGTCAGACGGCAGTCGCTTCACGGAAAAAGTCGCAGTTTATCCATATCAGCAGTTGGACCGGTAAAGCGGACCCCAGACTCCAAAGCTGAAAAGGCTTCGGATGCGACTGGGATTAACGCTGGGACGATTATGAATATATACAAAATTAAAACTTGCGACAGAGGTCTTGAGATGACTCTAACCCATTTTTTTTTAATAAATAACTGTGCCAGTTCCGCTTAATAGCATATATTTTCAATATTAGTGTATAACTTCGTTTTCTTAGGCTTTCAATTTCCTAGGCACAATATTTAGATGTATTCCTCCTTGAGGTCCGATAATAGCTCTTTTTGGCTCTACTCCTAAATTCCACTTGGTGTTCTTTGATGGTTCCACTCTAAACTTGGACAACATCTTCGCTATGCATAACTGAGACTGAAGCCTGCCAAATCGCATTCCTGAAAATAAAAAAGAACAAACTCAGTACATAAACAATATTAATATAAGATGACATGATGATAATGATAACTTTAATATTTTAAACGTTTTTGTTCTTTAATACAATCATTGTATAATAATACAAAACAATTTTAAACACAGTTGTAGTCTCTTTTAAAATGTAAATTATTTAAAATGAAGTCTTTAAGCAAATAAATTTAAATAGCCCTTGCAGTGAAATCATAGCAAACTGCAGAAATACCAAATTGACAAGTGAAGACAAACTTATAATATGCATAGGCGAAAATTATAAAAATCTATAAATGATAAAAATCCAAAACTACTGTTGTCCCAATTACAAATTATATTGAATACTTTCATAATAATACTGTTATTGAAAAGTAAATGTGGTCAATAACATGTACCTCAATATCCGTAAGTTAAACTATTCTACACTTACTAATCCATACTAATATTATAAATACGAAAGTAACTCTGTCTGTCTGCTACGCTTTCCCGCTTAAACCTCTCAACCGATTTTGACGAAATTTGGCACAGAAAATCTTTAGATCTTGAGAAAGGATATAGGCTACCTTTTATTTCGGAAAAATTTGATATTCTCTAGGGAAATCTAAAAAGCGCGATATAACCGAACTCCACGCGGGCGAAGCCACGGGCGGAAAGCTAGTATTATAAATGGGAAAGTGAGTTTGTTTGTTTGTTCCCCTTTCACGCCGTAACTACTGAACCGATTGCTATGAAATTTTGTAGACGTAAAGTTAGAAGTCCGGATTAGGGTACTTTTTATCCCGGAAAAATTTGATATTCCTGAAGAAAGTCTAAAAAGCGCAATATAACCGAACTCCACGCGGGCGAAACCGCGGGTGGAAAACTAGTTGTTATAATAATTATTAAATTTCACACCAAATTTCTGGATGTAATAATAGATAAAAACATTAACTAGAAAGAACACGTAGTAATTTAGCACTAGAATAAATAAATTCGTCTATCAACTGAAAGAGATTAAAAATGTAACGAAAGTAAACAATTATTATATTTATAAAACACTATTATTTCATGTCACGCTTAAGTAGAATCATTACTACGCTATGGTCTTGTAATGTGAGTTAATAGTACCGATGTAAATAGAGCATTTGTCGCTGAAAAGAAATGAATAAGAGCAATATGTAGTCTTCAGCCGGATAACTCCTGTCGACCAGTATTTAAAAGACTTGGTTTGTTACCGTTGCCATCTCTTTATATTTATGTGATATGCATGTTTGTTAGGCAGCGTCAAAGCTTGTTTGTAAAAGCAAATGACATTTGTGTCCGAAACCGACGAGACCTCTGCAGGCTCGTACTGAGTGATATTCCAAGGTTAACTAAATATAGTAAAACCTGTCTTGCAATATCTGTACGTTTATATAATAAGTTACCAAATGATGGTTATCTGTGAATAGTTTTTATAGTGCTAAAGAATTCATTGCCAAAAAATGTTAATGTTAGTTGGTTATATCCAAAAAAAATTGTATGATTATTTTGTATTAGCAAAACATGTTTTGTTCTAAGTTCTACTTTTACCACCTTTGTATACTGCGTTTTTAGGCAAATAAATATATTATTATTATTTATAGAAATATCTCTTTCTCTGTCTGCTGGGAATCTCGGGATCATAATGAATACTTAAATAAATCAGTAATTAAACAGAAATGATTTAAAAAGATACATCATTGCATATCCTACTAGTAAAAACGTACGAGAAAGATATTATGATTGACATATATTTATATAAAAAAATATAAGATTCAGTTTCTGATATATCTAAATTACTCACCAATGCAATTCCTTTGTCCTAATCCAAATGGCAAATAAGCGCATGAGTGACGCTTACCCACCTCTTCTGGATCAAATCTATCAGGGTTAAATACTTCAGGATCGGGATAATATTTCTCATCGTAGTGTATACCTCTCGGGGATATTAGGACTATCATATCTTTTTCAACCACTACATCCGTACCGGGTATTTTATAATCTCTTGTAGCTTTTCTTTGAAGTGGTTCTACTATTGAGTACATGCGAAGAGTTTCATCAAATACTTTATTTAAATATTTCATTTCCTTAATTGCATCGTATGACACTTTTCCATCATTTACCTGAATAACTTCATCAATTTCTGCTGCTAACTTATTTTGGATTTCAGGATTTAATGCTAGTAGGTACAGCATGTAAGCCATGGTTGTGGCACTGGTCTCATATCCGGCTACATAAAAAACAAAAGCTTGAGCTGCTATCACATCGTCTGTTATTTCAACAGAGGTTGCATTTCTTCCAAATTTTGCACTATTGATTTCTCCCAGACTACGGAGTTCCAGTATTAGATCCATGAAATCGTTTCGTCCTGAAGGTTTGCCATTTCTTTGGCTAATAATGTTTTGCACAAGATGTTTGAAGAAATTATTTATGGCGGCTGGGATGATAGAAAGATTGAGTTTTTTCAGAAGTTTTGGATACATCATATCTAATTCAATAGCAAAACTTGGTGACGAAACGACCTGGTCTATAATTTTCAGTACCTCCAATTTATCACTGAGATTATCATAGTTAACACCGAAAGCACAGGCAGAGATCGTAGACACCGTGTATGTTTGAAGAAGAGAGTGAACTTCAAACTCTTGTTTCTTTTGGCATTCTTTGCTTACCAAGTCCATAAAATTATTAACACCCTCTTCCATTAGATAAAACATGTTTTTCAATTTACCTGATGTAAAAATGGGGCTGAACCGATTTCTCAAGGCGACCCATGTATCCCCATCAGCGTGGAACAAATTTTGTCCCAATCCTTCTTTGCTGAATTCAATTCCGCGATCAGCAAACGCTTCAAAGTCTTTAATCATAATATGTTTTATGACATCCAAATCTCGTATAAGGATACACGGTGTTGTCATTCTGTACATACCGAGCACTTTTTCTTCCGGAAAACTATTGTATATTTCTTGCATCACTACGCCTACATTTTTTTTGCGGAGTGCGGAATCCTTTATGTTTCCAAATAATATGGTTGGTTCCGGTCCGGGAACATTTCGGCTTTTCCAGTAGTTAAATGTTCTTGTAAGATAATAATATAAAGTGCACAATAACACTAATATCACTGCTGACACATAAAATACCGCCATTTTTAAGGAGCTCTTAACACATTCACGTACTTCTATGTTATGACTGGCAATATCGCTTGGAGTGATTTTATATCCTTACCGCGATATGTAATCTCGATAAAGCCACTACTTTTTAACCGACTTCAAAAAGGAGGAGGTTACTCAATTCGACCGTACCTATATATGCTTTTTTTTTGTGTTTGTTCGCGCATAACTTCGTCGTTTATGAACCGATTTTGATAGTTGTTATTCTGTTGGAAAGAAGACGTTCCCAAGGTGGTCCCATGATAAGGATATCAGGGTTTGATGGTGGAAGACCAGAGAAAACAAGGGAAACTTCCAAAAATTGCAGGGGCGACTAGTGCATTTCTTAGCATTTTCATTAAGTATTTTAAAGCACTACAATTTAATAAAGGTCTGGAGTAGATCTGATGATGGAGCCGGGAGACAGTCGAAGGAACTCCTCAACAAATCACAGCGGACCTTGTATTTGGGCTCGATTAATTTGTATTAATAAGAACTTTACACCTGGATGGGTTGCGACTGTCATAAGAGCTCTGATGATGAAGACAAAGGCCAGTGCCGGGAACTCCTCAACGGTTTACAGTAGCTACTTTGTGGTTCGACTTAATTCATTTATATTGATGAGACCTTTGCACCCATTGGGTTAAAATAATGGTCTGCAGTAAATTTGATGATGAAGACCATAGGCAGTTGAGGGAATACTTACGGGTAAAAATTAAAGTGAACAAAATTACGTCGTTTCCCAACTATATTTGCGTCAGCTTCCAGTCTGACCGGATGCAACTGCATACATAGTACTTTTAACAACTAAAAAGTGTAAAATAAAAACTTTTTTACTTTTTTCTGATTAGCATATTACACAAATAATTAACAAACGATACGATGGAATTGGATATAAAAAAAAACTTTTTAACAAAAAAACCACCGACTTCCAAAAACCACTACAAAGTGAAAAATAACTAATTTCGGAAGTCGGTGTCTTTGGTTTTGTATGTTCGTTTTTTGACACCGACTTCGGAAATTAGTTATTTTTCACTTTGTAGTGGTTTTTGGAAGTCGGTGGTTTTTTTGTTAAAAAGTTTTTGTTAAAGAGCTGATTTTCCCATCGACCGATAGTATTTTTGTTTGTGTCATAAAATTCAAAATTCCTGTGATGAATAGATCTGGCGTTAGATAAATCAGCTCTTAATAAGTTTTTTTTCTTTAAATACCTCAATCATGCTTTTATTTTATTAAAACATACTCTATAAAAATACATCATGTGATCAGATTATTGCACATGAGGTACCTATCTAACTTTCAAATTCAGATAGGTACTTAGATAGATAACGATAGATAGATAATTCTTATATTATTATTACATAAGAGGTAGATGGATAATTTATTGATTTCACACAGTAGTCAATTTCTCATTTGTGTCAATGGGTCAAAATCACCTAGTAATTTCCCTACATTTTGTTTGTCGCCGTGATAAAACTGCAACTTGATTTTGAACGAATTAAATAACGAATATTATATAGCCTTCTGATAGGGCCCGCTGTGGTGTACAGGATGTAATTTAAGATATTGAATCATATTTTGGGTTGGTGCTACGGGTGCATGAAGTCTATATATAATTTGCAGACAAAGACTGCTGCAAAACGTGTTTTAAAAAAAAATGTTATAATTATATCACGAATCACGAATAGACAGCAAAGGGTTAAAAAATCTTGAAAAAATAACACTCATGTCGGAAGTTAATGGCAGAAAACGAAAACAGAGACAGCTACGATGCGTAGTTTATTTTTATAATATTAACCAGTTATCAAAACAAGTTTTGTGAGCCGTAGGTAGTATGCTAGTTCTGATTACTAATATTTAACATGTTTATTTTATATCCAATCTTGTAGTAGATAAGAACATAAACACAAGAATACATAAAGGGAGAAATTATGATGGCTCAATAGCAAAACTGTGACGGAAATATTTGCGAAAATTTTCACTCTTTAATAAACTGAAGTTTCTGTTTATAATGTTTTCAGAACACATTTCTGAAAACACAATTTATAAACAAAGCAAATGTCTTTCATAAGGTAGTAGCATCAGCCTATATTGTTCTCATTGGTAGCACAGATTATAGAATACTACATACTGGTAGACACAGTCCGGCTCTGTTCCAGTGGGAGAAGGCAAATAAAAAAACTATCACGCGGGCCCAGGTTGGTATATTTGATGTTTTCCAATTCTAGGATCCATGGATGGCTGTTTCCTCACGTATTTCTTCACGGCTCTTGAGAACAGTACTGATGAAATAATTTACAGAATGTAAAGCACCTGGCTGGGTTCGAACCTACTACCTACATCTCGTAGGAAAGAATGAACTGTTTGATTTCTAAATATATGTACATATTTGCTTATGGTCGGACGTTCTCAATCATTCAAATTCAATGATGACGATGTAAAAGTCATTTTCGAGATTAGATGTTACATCTAGACTATGCGTCGTCATGGTTTTGGTTGAGGTAGTTAAGTTTCTTGAGTAGGTACAATGTTTAAGATTAATTTTATTTATTCTTTTTAACCTTTATTTTTGGTTTAAAAAGAATTGCTTGCTTCTATTCTATTGCTGTCTTCTCCTATAATTCTTGAAAATAAATTCCTAGCATGATTTATATATAATTATTTTTATATAATTATATGTAGAGTTTGGTCTAGTTTATAGATATCTACATTTTCGATCCTAAGTCATAAATGATCAGTAGAGCTTATCCTTTGGGGATTTCAGGCGTGTGTTAAGTGATAAAAAGAACTCGCTTTACTAAAGTTATAAATACCATGAAAGAATGCAAATACTTAAACAGCAACTTGCACCCTAACTGCGTAACCTTATTATGTAACAAATGTTCGAAAAATGTGTTTGCCCAACTATGCAAATAACGTAATGAATGTTGTTGAAGTGTCAAAATGATAGGTACCCATTGTTACTGATAGTGTGTTACATAATTATTCTACAGTCTTGTTTCCTGTTGTAAACTAGTGTTTATATATTCCAAATTTCATAAATAACACCTTAACAGCTGTAACGCCAAAAGAACCTACAATAACCGCCACCCAAAAAACTTGCGCTTTTTATGACTTAGAATCAGAATCCGATTTATTTGTGAAACATAGTTAAAATGTTATTGTATCTTTTGAGTATGTTTACACCGTTTATACACTACAGTTCAATCGTATGCTTCTTCAATTAAAGTAGCTCATTAGAATTCAACAGACAGCCTCCGTGGCGTAGCGGTAGCGGACGCGACCGCTGCGCAAGGTGGCGCGGGTTCGATCCCCGCACAGTGCAAGTATTTCTATGCATGAATATGAATATTTGCACTGGTCTGGTCGTGCCTCGGAAAGCACGTTAAGCCGTTGGTTCCGGTTGCCATACGAACATCTAGTGGCAGTTGTTATGGGTTGTTGGAGCCCTCAAAAATCCAACAATTGATATAACTGCAATGCTTCGACATCGCCTTTGGGTTGTGGAGGTCAGACGGCAGTAGCTTCACGCAAAATATCGAAGTTTCGCCAAAATTAGCTGTTAGGCTGGTAAAGCGGACCCCAGACTCCAAAGCTGAAAAAGCTTCAGATGCGACTGGGATTAACGCTGAGATGATGATGATGATGATTAGAATTCAACAGATATTTATTAAAAAGACTTCAGAGAATGAAAGAATAGATTAGAATGTGTTTTTATCAATTAACATCATTCTATTTTACTTAAATATAACCCAAAGTTTCAAAGTTCGTATGGCAACCGGGACCACCGGCTTTACGTGCTTTCCGAGGCACGACCAGACCAGTGCAAATATTCATATTCATGCATACAAATATTTGCACTGCGCGGGGATCGAACCCGCACCTCCTTGCGCAGCAGCCGCGTTCGCTACCGCTACGCCGCGGAGGCTGTCATCTACGTAATTTCACATATCTCTGCTATCAACCATGGCTGATGAAGAGATTAGATGGCTTGTGCTTTAATTGAAAAGAATAATAAAGAAATAAAAACACAATTTGAACAAATTCTTTATAAATAAGCTATATTACACATACGTACTATTATATACAATTTTTAGTTTTGTATATATTATAATATATACAAAACTAAAAATTGGGTGAAAGGTTTTTTTTTTTTAAATAACTCTGCAATTTCCGCTTAATAGCAAACTGACTGGTGGCATATATTTTCAATATTAGTGGATAAGTTCGTTTTCTTAGGCTTTCAATACCCTAGGCACAATATTTAGATATATTCCTCCTTCAGGTCCGATGATACCTCTTTTTGGGTCTACTCCTAAATTCCACTTGGTGTTTCTTGATGGCTCCACTCTAAACATGGACAACATCTTCGCTATGCATAATTGGGACTGAAGCCTCCCAAATCGCATTCCTGAAAATAAAAAAAAAACAGACTCAGTAGGTACATAAAAAATGTTAATGTAAAATGACATGATGATGATGGATAACTTTAATATTTTAAACGTTTTTTAATCTTTAACAGAATCGAAAAGAATTTTAAACACAGTTGTAGTCTCTTTTAAAATGTAAATGATTTAAAATCAAGTCTTTAAGCAAATAAATTTAAATAGCCCTTGCAGTGAAATCATAGCAAACTGCAGAAATACCAAATTGACAAGTGAAGACAAACTTATAATATGCATAGGCGAAAATGATGAAAATCCAAAACTACTATTGTCCCAATTGCAAATTATATTGAATATACTTTCATAATAATACTGTTATTGTGTTAAATGTCGTCAATAACATGCTCCTCAATTTCCGTAAGTTAAACTATTCTATAAAAAAATTCTATTAAGTATAAAAAATGTCACTTATTAAATCAAACGTCCTGAAATTCTCTGATGTTTGTAGGTCCATAAACTACATCATAGATTATTGTGATAATAATGATAAATTTTTAAATTCGAGCGATATTCGGATAATAATAGCGAGTAACAAATCAAGTCTAAATTAACCTAAAAATGCCACAATTCCCTATTGCTATAGTAGTATTAAGAATAGATCAAACACTTCTAATTTCTCTTTACAAGGTAACGAAAAGGATTAAATAGACACTAAAGCCTATTACTTTCTTGTGTTAAACAAGCGTGACTATTTTTGTCGTATCTCAAAACAAGACAACAGATCACTTTAGAATATTTCACCAGAATATCGCCGGTCTGTTATCCAAACAAGAACTATTAGAACTCACAAATCAAGAGTTAAAAGAAGTAAACGTTAACCCAGACGTAATACGTCTAACTGAAACTTTTTTTAAAAAAGGGCTGTGAAAACTAAGTACGTAATGGTATACAATTATGAAACGGCTGCTGGCTTCTGTACAGATAAACAAAGAGGTGGCAGATGTATATTAACAGAAAAAGGTTTAAATTATAAACAATTACAATTCGTGAAAGTCTATGCAACTCAGAATACGTTTGAAGCTTGTGGTGTAGAGGTAACAAATATTGTACAACTTGTAGTTATACATATGTGTTTATAGAACGCCACAATCTGATCCATATCAGTTTTTAACAAAATTGCATAAACTTTTACACGACTTGCTAAAAATATACAAATCTAAAGTAAATTTAGTTAAAGCCGGTGATTTAAATATAAATACGTTTAACAAAGATAACATTACAAAAGAGTTGCAAGATTTGTGTACCAATTAATATTTGGAAATCCATATAACTGTGCCTGCACGTAAACTGTCCTGTATTGACCATATCTAGAGCAATATTAACAACGCTACTTCAGCTGTATTACCTCTGTATCTTTCAGATCATGACACGGCACAAATGTTAAGCTTTCCTAAACATAAACTACAAAAAGCGCCAATATACTACATTTCTAAAAGAGGATTACAGCTTAGGTAACGTCCGGGAATTCAAAGAATGCTTGGTAAACCTTTCTTGGTCTGAGATTTATTAAAATACAGATGCGAATTCCGCATTCAGTGATTTTCATGAACTGCTAAGCCTATTCTATAACCTCTGTTTCCCCAAGGTTAGAGTTAGAGTGAACAGCTATAATAAAAACACTCAAAAGTGGATAAGCAGAGGAACACGTCTAAGTTGCGAAACTAAACGGAGGCTACGTTACCAATATTATCAAACAAAAAATTCTATTAATAAAATTAAATATAAAAATTACTCCAATTTGTTAAACAAGTGGGTTTTCAGATGAAAAAATAATATGAAGAAGCAAATATAAAATATGTTAACACACAGGATAACAAGTGTAAAACCACTTGGACTATCAATCTTAAAAATGAAATAAATAATACTATCCTCAAAGACAATATAGAAATGATAAAAGTTAAATGATGCTGTAATTACTGACCCCGTAGAAGTGGCTTTTCTATTTAACAGCCACTACGTAAATGTAACGCATCACGCACGAACTCAACATAGTGATGGTCGAAGCTTTAGGAAAAATATAAGTTTTAATTCTATGTTTCTCAAACCTATGCTAGAAGAGGTTCGACAGGCAATAATGTGTTTAAGCAATACCAGAGCAGAAGGCTATGATGAAAGCCTGCTGTAATGAACTGACTCGTATTTTAACTCACCTAATCTATATGTCATTTATAGCTGGGATATTTCCCGATTAATTCAAATTATCCATAGTAAAACCATTATTCAAAAAAGGAGATAAATGTGATATCTATAATTAACTTTCTATAAATTTAATACCAATCTTCTACAAAATTTTTGAAAATGTCTGTACAAAAGAATACTTAATTTTTGCAACATGTTCCAAATAATAATTGATGAGCAGTTTGGGTTTCATTAAATCCATGTAAATGAAATTAACGTCTCTAGACATTTTCTCCATTATAAAAAATATACCTACTTTCGAATATCAACAACAACCAAATCACTACTTATACACACGAAATATTGCTCCCTGCTCTACAGTGGATATCGTCATATTTAAGTACTAGGCAACAATGTGTCATCCATACTAATATTATAAATGCGAAAGTAATCATGTCTGTCTGTCTGTTACGCTTTCCCGCTTAAACCTCTCAACCGATTTTGATGAAGTTTGGCACAGACAATCTTTAGACCCTGAGAAAGAACATAAGCTACCTTTTATCCCGGAAAAAATTGATATTCTCGAGGGAAATCTAAAAAGCGCGATATAACCGAACTCCATGCGGGCGAAGCCGCGGGCGGAAAGCTAGTAATAATGTCAAAATAGACAAAAATAAATATGTGACATCCTACTCACCGCAATATGAGGTTAAAAAATATGGTGGTTCCACAAGGAAGCGTATTAGGTTCAATATTATTTATATATAAATGACATCATAAAAACAACCAAGCATAAATACCTATTATTTGCTGACGACATAACAATCATAGGGACATCTAATACAAAGAAAAGTACTATTACTGACCATGAGTTAGATATCAATAATACATTAGATGAGTATATTATTAAATTGGCTTGACTCATGTCAAGCTAATGTAAACTGATTTATATATTTAAATATAAATTTAGATTAATCCGTTTACATTTAATTTAATCAATCAAATAATAATAAATACAACATACAATTGAATATAACCAAAATTAAGGAAGTAAAGCACATCAAATTTCTGGGTGTAGTCTATACTAATATATAAAGCTAAAGAGTTTGTTTGAACGCGCTATTCTCAGGAACTACTGGTCCGATTTGACAAATTATTTTTACGTTGGAGAGCCCCTTAATCCAGGAAGGCTTTAGGCTATATACCATCAAGCTGCGACCAATAGGAGCGGAACATATCGAAACCTGCGCGAGAGGAACCGCGTGGCGCAACTAGTAATAGATAAAGACATTAACTAGAAAGAACACGTAGATAATGTTAGCACTAGAACAAATAAATTTGTCTATGTACTGAAACAGGCTAAAAATGTAACGAATGTAAAAACGGCTATTATTTCATATCACGCGTATGTAGATGTCTTGTAATTTTTTTTTTTTTTTTTTTTGGGACAAAACCCGCCACACTGTTCCCAACCCACTGCAACTCCTGAAAGCCAGAATCAACAGTGGAGACCGCCAGAAAAACGCCGAGCAATGAAGCTCGACGAGTCCCGGAGAAACGTTTCAACTGTCTTGGGTCCCCCAACGAAATTAATCAGAAAAGAATAGCGGAGGAGTAAGAAAAAAGATATTTTTTCCACTTCCCTCCATAATAAGCAGGAGACAGAATAGAACTAGGCCAATCGGCACAAAGGGACATTATTGCAACTGGGAGAAGCCCAGATTGCCAAGCACCACGGAATAACATTTGATCAAGTTAATGGGTCCTAAGTAGGTATTTGCTGTTACAATTGATTCCAATAATAGGTATGGCAAAAGCGCCTGAACGCACGGAAATTAGTTCTAGTTTCAACAAGGTCCGTATAATAAACAACTCCGGATGTAACTTGTACACTATCCAACATAATATTGCGTTCATTCTGCCAAAGAATACACTCCCACAAGATGTGATGTGCGGACTGTTCAAATTCACAGTTCGATGTAGAACACTGACACAAAGGCGGAAGAACAAGTTTAAAAGAATACAGTTTACTTTTAAAGTTGCCATGACCTGTGAGAAATTGGGCAACGCAGTGGTCAACCTCCAGCCATGTCTTAGCCAGCCGATCGCCAACGGATGGAAAGAACAGATGGAGGTGCCGGCCCTTGATGGAATTATCCCACCTACTTTGCCATTCGGATAAGAGGTCCTCCCAGACGTCAGTCTGAGGTTTAAATAATCTAGAAATTCTATTGAGGTCGCGTTGTGTAACAAAGTTAGTGTCCATGGCCTCCCCCTCGCGGAGTAGTACATTGAAGCACGTCGCTGTACTTCAAGATCGACTGGAAGTACACCTGCCAGAACGGGTAAGGCTTCAGTACTGACTGTTCTATACGCCTTGCATAAAAATATCAATGCCAAACGTTGGCTTTGAAGCAGTTTACGTCGCGCCGCCCCTATGCTGGCCCTATCGGCCCAAACAGGTGCACCGTAGCACATACATCCTAAGTAGGTAGCTCCATATATAGTTTTTAAAGTTAGGAATGATAGACCCCAAGTTGCTTTGGATATTCTAGTTAGGGCATAAAAGTTCCTTTTAGCTTTTTCGCCAACTATTTTTATATGTTCGATAAATGAAAAATTCCTTTCTAAGACCATACCAAGGTAGCATACGGATTGCTGTTTTTTAACGGGAACGTTATTAAATTTAATAGTAGGCAATGATTTAAGATTACCTTTTAGTAGAAGTTGATAGGTTTTATGCGGCGCAAACGCTAGGCGGTTACGATCACCCCACTGAGATATTAGATTTAGGCAAGTATGGGCCAAGTTCTCAAGTCCGGCTCGGGTACTTGACTGAATGAGCAGTAGGCCGTCGTCCGCGTAACCAGTAAGTGAACAGCCGCAAGGAAGCGGGATCGCGAGAAAATCATCAAAACCCAAATTCCATAAATAAGGACCGACAACTGAACCCTGAGGACATCCCATGGTTAGTGCTTTAGTACTAGAAAAATGACCGAGCTTAACCCGCCAGGACTCGCGCTTCATTTTGGGACACCAACAGTCGCGTGCGGGTCGATTAGACCCAGGTATTATATAGATGATTTAAATCACAAGACATATATTTTTAATAAAGTAATGTATTTTTTATAAATTTAACAATAAAACAAATAATATAATTTTACATTTTAATTTGTTTTACTGGAACAATAAACTTTACCTATACTACTAAAAAAATGCTAGAAAAAAGTTACTTTTAATACTTCACTTTTGAAAACTTAGGTATTTATTTATTTTTATCAATAATCAACAACTATAATTATGTTTTTATAACAGTATATGAGTATCTTCGTATAAAAAAAAAACTTATAAACTATTAGACAATTTTAGTTTTATAATGATCAGCCTCAAAATATATCACAAAAAAAGTCCTATAAAACTATCAATCTTAGAATTAGACAATTTTTTTGGTATGTTTGTTAGACTCTAATTAATCTTTTTGTTTGCAATTTTCACATACAAACATTGTATGATCTCGGCAAATAAATGCCTGACAGAAATGGCACTGAGTCTTGGTCTTCCTATCTTTTTTAGAGGGACAGAGTGAACATCGACCACGAACATTATTTGACGCCCCTGATGATTGAGATCTTTCTGTGATTTCTTCTTTCCCAAGTATTTGAAACATCTTACTTCGGATGAACCTAGGTAAAGTAGTGATAGAAGACCTTTTCTGAATTTGTGGCATCACCAAACCCAAAGCTAAATCTTTTAGAAAGTGTCTTCGTTCAACAGTTTCTTTTTGCAAGCATTTCATGTTCGCATTATAAATTACATACGCATTTATTGCTCCTACATTCATAAGTCCAAAAAATATGGTGAGGGGCCATCTTTTGCTAACTCTTGATACAGAATATGTGCCACACATTTCGTCTACAACATCTACACCACATTTATACATGTTGTAATCCGTTATCATGTTTGGTTTGAATTTGTCACCCGTGTCTGGATCTATCGTTGCATCATGATGCATCGTTGAAACAAGAAGAACAACTTTTCCTTTTTTTGGTGCGTATGACAATAAAGTGCAGTTAGGTTGAAAGCCGAAGTATGTTGATTTTGGTTCGCGTCCTTTTGTTGAAGTAAAAACAGGTGGTATTTCAGGTTTATTTTTTCGAAGAGTGCCCAGAACTGTAAGGCCATAGTTTTCATACAATTCTGTGATCAAAGGAAAACTAGTAAACCAATTGTCCATAACAACATTGCGATGAGAATCTTTGATTGACTCCACCATACGTTTGACGAGGTCTAAAGGCTTATTACTGACATCAAATGGACCAGCATTTTGTTTCCTAGCATAGATTTCCATTTCAGCTGTATAATAAGTCCTCGAGTCAGCCAAAACAAAAATTTTTATCCCGTACCTTGCTGGTTTATTTGGCATGTATTGTCTGAATGGACAGCGTCCACGAAATGGTTCAAGTTTTTCATCAATTGTAACTGTATCACCCAAACAATAATGTTTCTTTATTCTTGTAACAAAACCCGTAAAAAAATCCCTTATTGCAGCTAATTTATCACTCTGCCGTCTTTGTTGACGAGTATTTATATCATCAAATCTAAGACATCGAAGCAAAAAGTGAAATCGTTGGCGTGACATAGTAGCTATACAAATGTCCGATCCAGTACCGTCTGTAGCCCAAAAATCATTTGTGTTCAAGTGTGCACCACGTAACTTTCCAAAATAATAAAGTAAACCCAATAGAGCCTTCAATTCTATCAAGTCAGTTGGTAAGCAGTCTCTTTCTCTTTGAAATTTATTTTGGATTGCAGTAATGTAAATATTAGTGTAAACCACGACTTGCTCTAATACATTATCAGGGTACATCAAAACCCAGCACTCTAAAGATGTTTGGGCATCTTTAGCCTCATTGATCGGACCAGGACGCTCTGTGATAATGTTGTGGCTTCGCGTTCGTACTGATCTGGGAGGTTCTTCAATATTCCATTTCACAGCGCCATTTTTAGAGAGATAGTGTCCTTGACGAATGTATTTCAATGGTACATTATCTAGATCAGTTCTTCTATGAAATAAATTATCAGATGTAGGTACTGGATTTGAAGATACAAACTCAGTACAATCCTCTTCCGAACTTTGACAAGAATTGGAATCATGTTCGTCTATTTCTAAGTAATCTTCGATTTCCGAACATTCTTCCCCTTCGATTTCATCTTCATGTAATATTTTTTCAATATTCGCGGCATCTAATCGCATACGAGACATTCTGTAAACAATAATAATAATAATTTATATTTTTAATAGTTACAAAAAACACTTACATGAACCGTCGCGTAAGGGTCTAAACGACCCATACTCACTTGACACGTCCGTCCTGTTCTAACGCCGCAGGCGAAATGGCCGAGGTGGGGAGTACGAGTTCACTATATAGTCACTTGAAGGTATCTAGCACGGCAAACTAAAACTAATAATATTAAAGGAATTACGGATCAAATTCTGCACCTCTGGGTCTTTTCGACCCATGCGCGACTACTGGCGGGTTAAGTACCGCGGAACCGTTTATAAAGTACGAGTAAACGAGATTATATATGTTTCTATAGCAACCGCGGTTTTTTAATTTTAACAACAGCATAGGCCACCAAGCGTTATCAAAAGCCCCAGAAATATCCAAAAAGATACCAATCACGTACTTGTGTTCCGACTGGTTAACGGTTCTTCTGACAGAAAGCGCCGCGTCGACTGTTGATTTACCGATGGTGAAGCCATATTGATTACTATGAAATTTTTGACCGTTCGGTAGTAAACGTGGAACGATGAGGCGCTCAAGAAGTTTCCCCAAAGATGGTAGAAGCGTGATAGGCCGATATGACTTCGGATCATCCGGTGGTTTATCACCACACTTTGGTATTATTCGTATGAAACCGCGTCGTTGCAAGGTCGACCGATCTGTTAGCTTTGAATTCGTGATATAAGGGAGACCACGGACCCTCCCTGTCAAGTTTGTCAACGATTTTCCGCAACAAGTTACCCTTAGATTTTTCCACCGATGCTTTGTAGCGTGACTTGGCAACTCTGAAAGCATTTAAAGCGGATGTAAGAAGATCTCCAGTAATCTTTCGGCTCTTGAGTTTATTTAACTGTCTACGCGCTCTGCGATATCTTTTGCGCTGTTCAACTAAATAATCACTCCACCAGTCACATCTACGAATATTGGTCATAGATCCACGACCAATGGCGATGTCAGCACAGTAGGTAAAGGTTTCTGACATAATGTCAGCACTTTCTTCGGCTGACAGCCCGTCCCGAGTGAACTCTTTGGCGTGACACGCAAAAAGCGAGCCAAAAAATTCCCAGTTCGCGCCTTTACATCTATATCTGAAATTATCAGGAATATGAGACGGACCCTGAATATAACCAGGAACAAATTCGTACACGATCAGGCGATGATCACTACAAGACGCGTCCGGTAGGACACGCCACCTATCCAAACGTACGTCGGCACTAGAAAGTGTGACGTCAATACAAGATTCGCCTATTTGGCTGCAAAAAGTAGGTGGTGCATCGGGGGTATTATGAATCGATAGGTTCATCTCAGCAAGGAAATCCTCAACAGCGCAGCGTCGTTCGGTATCGGTTGCCCGAACCTTGCCATACCACAGAGACGATGACGCGTTGACATCCGCGCCAACGATCACTTTGCAGCCCGCGAGTGACCGCAAGACATGACGGAGATTATGTATATGAGGAGCAACAGGATCTGAATATTGAAAGTAACAGCTTACAACGAATACTTTAAAAGAAGCTGATGAGACTTCAGCAACCGCACAGTGTGGCGTCATGAGGTCACGTATAGACGTTACCGTAAAGTTAGAAGACCGCGCAACATAAATTCCGGCTCGCGCCCTGCAATCCAGCTGCACTACCCTGTGACGTAAACTTGAGTTTTGATATTGTTCTTGAATGAGTACAAGGTCTAAGTTGTAGTCAATAATTAATTTATCTAACTCTGATGTCGCCACCTTATCGTTGTGAAGGTTTAATTGCCCTATGCTTAGACTATCCATCTTAATTAGTAATTAGTATGTAGGATAAGTTGTTCGAGTTTAAATTTATAGGTACCGCACTGTTCAGACCCGCAGCGATGGTCAAAAGGTTTTTTAAAACGTTTACACGCCGCGCAAACCGGGGTAAAATTTAAATCGTCCTTATGCGGACAAACATTGGTTTCGTGGGCCTCAGAACATATAGCACAGGTTGGTGATTTATTAGCGCAATGCTTTTTCACGTGACCGAATTGCTGACAATACGCGCAACGAACTACCTCGATATCATCAACAAAACGGCACGTGGCCCAGTCAATAAATAACTTATCCTTGGTAGACACAAGATGTTTCCGTACCTCAGGTTCAATCTCTATTCCTAACCATTTACGACCGTTATTGGTAGAACGCCTACGGACTATTTTCGTGGATTTAATGAAGTCGTCTTCTTTTATTGGCAACTCGTTTTTAATATTTTGGCGGTATATAGCAAAAAATTGTTGTCTTCCATAGAGGCGGGAATGTCCTTGACTAATAGACGGGGTCGGCGACCTTTTGGTTTTTCTAAACGAAGACCCGCAGACTTTATAGCGTCTACCGATTCTAGTCTTTTCAATTGGTTTTCATTTGCAACGCGCAGTACAACGCCTGATTTGGCGGTTTTTTTAATACCGACTATTTGAAAACCATCGTCACTCGGTCTAATCGCCTTCATAAGAGCTTGTTTAGTGGCGGAAGATGACGCATAGTCAGCTGATCGCTCCTGGGTCGGATAGGCGACGAGACAAGGAAGAGGTACTCTAGATTCAATAGCCGGGGTAACTTTAGGCAACCGCAGTTTCAAAGAATCCGCATACGACATGTTTTTGTCCTCATTAACGGTTTTAGCGTAGGATTTTAATTTAATTATTTCCAATTCGCGCTCGGTGTTAGCAAGCTTTGTCTCGTTACACGCAGATTTTAAAGCTAACAAAGACACGATACTTGTAACTCGTTGAGTCATATCCATAATTGCTGATTTGTTCGCGACATTTATACGAGAACCGTTATCATTAACCAGCTCGTTGATTTTGGCCAGGTACACAGACGCCTCGGTCATCAAATCGCAATAATTACTGTTCCCGTCGCTACGATTGGAAATATTTAATGTAGGCGACTTTTCGGGAGAATTGGGTGCAGTTTGTAAACGCTTCGACCTATCATCTATTAAATTGTCGGTCGGAGACATTTCACAAAACAAACGCTTAGCGGAGGCTTGCGGCGGTGATCTAAACGTCTTGTTATCTCTGCGGAAAATGTCCCCCCCACGATCAGGGGGGTCATCATTGGAAGTTGACATAGCTAATTAATTAACAAGAAAAACAAATCTAAGCTAACGAAAAGAAAAAAACAAAACCGTCGCGCGGAGAAAAAAAATAAAATAAATTACGTTACCCTCACAAGTAAGAAAATAAATGTACTCACCGAAATTATTTGATTTACAATAAATACCAAACAAACACTAAGAATAAACTTACTATACCAAGCCAGACACAATTTCACAGTCTAGAATGAAAACACGAGCCGGAAACTAACAATCGGAACGCGATATTCGTAAATATACCCGGAGCGTATTAATTTCACACCACACGGCGCGGGCGCGCGGAGGGAAGAGATGTCTTGTAATGTGGGATAATAGTACCGATGTAAATAGAGCATTTGTCGCTGAAAAGAAACGAATAACAGCAATATGTAGTCTTCAACCGGATGACTCCTATCCACCAGTATTTAAAAGACTTGGTTTATTACCGTTGCCGTTTACCGTCTTTATATTTATGAGATATGCATGTTTGTTAGGCAGCATCAAAGTTTGTTTGTAACAGCAAATGACATGTGTCCGAAACCGACGAGACCTCTGCAGGCTCGTACTAGGTGATATTCCAAGGCTAATTAAATATAGTAAAAGCTCTCTTGCGCCTTGCGTACGTTTATATAATAAGTTACAGTGTTGTTATAGTGTTAAATAATTCATTGATAAAAAATGTTAATGTTACTTATATCCTAAAAAATTTGCATGCTTATTTTATATTGGCAAAACATGTTTTGTTCTAAATTTTATTTTTACCATTTTATATGCCGTGTTTTTAAGCAAATAAATATATTATCATTATTAATATAAAAAACCTCTCTCTGTCTGTTGGGACGCTCGGGGTCTTAATGATTACTTAAATAAATCAGTAATTAAACAGAAAAGATTTAAGAACATACATCATTGTATATCCTACTAGTAAAAACGTGTGAGAAAGATATTATAATTGATAAAGGAAGAAAAAATATAAGGTTCAGGTATCGATAGATATAAAATACTCACCAATACTCGTTTCGGCCTGAAGGTTTGCCATTTCTTTGTGTAATAATGTTTTGCACAAGATGTTTGAAGAACTTATTTATGGCGGCTGGCATGAGAGAAAGGTTGAGTTTTTTCAGAAGTTCCTTTGTCCTAATCCAAATGGCAAATAAGCGCATGAGTGACGCTTACCCACCTCTTCTGGATCAAATCTATCAGGGTTAAACACTTCAGGCTCGGGATAATATTTCCTATCGTAGTGTATACCCCTCGGGGATATTAGGACAATCATATCTTTTTCAATCACTACATCTGTACCGGGTATTTTATAATCTATTGTAGCTTTTCTTTGAAGTGGTTCTACTATTGAGTACATGCGAAGAGTTTCATCAAACACTTTATTTAAATATTTCATTTCCTTAATTGCATCGTATGACACTTTTCCATCATTTGCCTGAATAACTTCATCAATTTCTGCTGTTAACTTATTTTGAATTTCAGGATTTAATGCTAGTTGGTAGAGCATGTAAGCCATGGTTGTGGCACTGGTCTCATATCCGGCTACATAAAAAACAAAAGCTTGAGCTGCTATCACATCGTCTGTTATTTCGACTGAGCCTGAATTTCTTCCGAATTTTGCACTATTGATTTCTCCCAGTCTACGGAGTTCCAGTATTAGATCCATGAAATCGTTTCGGCCTGAAGGTTTGCCATTTCTTTGTGTAATAATGTTTTGCACAAGATGTTTGAAGAACTTATTTATGGCGGCTGGCATGAGAGAAAGGTTGAGTTTTTTCAGAAGTTTTGGAAACATCATATCTAATTCAGCGGCAAAACTTGGTGACGAAATGGCGTCTTCTATAATTTTCAGCACCTCCAATTTATCACTGACATTATCATAGTTAACACCGAAAGCACAGGCAGAGATCGTAGACATCGTGTATGTTTGAAGAAGAGTGTGAATTTGAAACTCATCTTTCTTCTGGCATTCTGTGCTTACCAAGTCCATAAAATTATTAACACCCTCTTCCATTAGATAAAACATGTTTTTCAATTTACCAGATGTAAAAATGGGGCTGAACCGATTTCTCAAGGCGACCCATGTATCTCCATCAGCGTGGAACAAATTTTGTCCCAATCCTTCTTTGCTGAATTCAACTCCGCGATCAGCAAACGCTTCAAAGTCTTTAATCATGATATGTTTTATGATATCCAAATCCCGTATAAGGATACACGGTGTTGTCATTCTGTACATACCGACCACTTTTTCTTCCGGAAAACTATCGTATATTTCTTGCATCACTACGCCTGTATTTTTTTTGCGGAGTGCAGATTCCTTTATGTTTCCAAATAATATAGTTGGTTCCGGTCCGGGAACATTTCGGTTTTTCCAGTAGTTAAATGTTCTTGTAAGATAATAATATAAAGTGCACAATAACACTAATAACACTGCTGACACATAAAATAACGCCATTTTTAAGGAGCTCTTAACACATTCACGTACTTCTATGATATGACTGGCAATACCGCTTGGTGTGATTTTATATCCTTACCATTACCACGATATATAATCTCGATAAACCCACAACTTTTTTGATATCATCGTATGATTAGTGTGTTACTTATTTTTGTAATATTAATGCATGTGTTTTTTGCTGAAGCTACTCGTATTCATGCGCACATAATTACAATGTGGTGCGTCACTAAGTGCGATAGAAATACTATACATTATTTTTAGCGATTTGTTATAGTTTTTTTTAATAATACGTGGTTTAACAAATTTAAATTATTTTGAGCTGATTTTCCCATCATCGTCATCATCATCAACCTTTTTATCGTCCCACTGCTGGGCACAGGTCTCCTCTCATACAGAGAAGGATTGAGCGTAATCACCACGCTTGCTCAATGCGGGTTGGCGATTTCAGACCTAAAGTCCAGGTTTCCTCAAGATGTTTTCCTTCACCTTCAGTCATTGGTGTCCAAGATATACTTAGAAAGTACATATAACTTTAGAAAAGTTACATCGGGACTTGCCTGACCTGGAATCGAACCCGTGCACTCATGCTTGAGAGACCACTAGACTCATATTTTTATTCGTGTCATAAAATTCACATATGGCTTATAGATTAGATTTTGTATGGTAGAATTGTCAAAAATACAAAATTCCTATGACAAATAGATTTGGCGTTAGAAAAATCAGCCCTTAATAAGTTATTTTTCTCTTTTTTTCTTTAATTACCTCAATCATGCTTTTATCTTATTAAAACGTACTGTATAAAAACACAGCTTTTGGCCACATAGGTATCTACCTATAAAAATAAAATAAAACTGTTCAATAGTATAAAAATTAGGTTTGTTCCGTATTTTCTTCTCCGTGTATTGTATAATGGTGATTATCGGACGTGCTACTGGGATAGCGATATCCAATGTCCCAACCCAAATCGTGACCTCTCCAGTTTTTGCAGCATAGGATGAAAGCCATACTCATCTAAATCCGAAGTCACTAACAAAACTAAATTTAATTCTATGCATCTTTTTCCTTCTATTTCATTATGAAAAGGACAGAAGATAAAGTTTTTTTTTTATTAGTTTAGGCCTGTCAAATTTGGAAGATAAAGTTTTTTTTTTTATTAGTTTAGGCTTGTCAAAAGATAGATAGTCCATAGACAGTTTGGACCTGATTAAAATCATGGTCACCATAAATACGTCAATTTACGTCAGGAACAGACTTATTTGATAGGACTAAACTAATATTTATGTTAAGTATGTCCTTTCTTAATGAAAGAGAAAGAATAATATGCACTGATCTTAAATTTTGTTTAAGTTGTGAATAAGGAAATCGGGGCCTATGACTATTTTTCCCATCCCTTTTAAAAAAGCTACTCAGGCTAGTACTGGGTACCTACCTAAATATTTATATAGGTATTAAAGTAATACATTTCAATTTTAAAGCCATTTTCTGGTGTACCTCTAAGGTTTTTTTTGCAAATAAGTTATAATCCAGTAATTCTTACATATTACCACAGCGTTGTTCGCAAAAGTGCTGTTAGGCTGTTACAGTATTATCATAGAAAAAAAAACATAAAAAAACTGCCTTTTTTACGTTTTTAGTGAGAATATAATACGAAATTTTTACTGTTCTGTTAGATGATGTACACAACACCATAATAATACAGAACGTACATTAACTTTACTCACAAAACTATAAACATTCGAATCACAGTATTCGAATGTTCGGTAGGTTCAGCCCTAATTAATGCTCGACTGTCAATGTAGTGTTTGAATTTAAAAAGAGAACTAAGTATACAAAACTTAGCGACGAATACGAAATAAAGGTGCTACCAAACTATTATATTTAAATAAGTTCCCTTCACATTGGCTTCTCTAGATCTTCTTTTTAGGCTTTCTTTCTTTATTCTATAGATCCTTCTTTAGACTTAGGTACATGGAATCTAATGTGAAGGTGGGCTTATAAGTCCACCTACACACCAATGAAACAAGATTATAATCTTGTTTGATAATTTATTTATTGATCAGAATATTGCACATGAGGTATCTAACTTTCAAAGACATATAGGTACGTAGATAGATAAAGGTAGATAGGTTATTTATTTCACACAGTAGTCAATTTCTCATTTGTCTCAATGGGTCAAAATTACCTAGTAATCCCCTAATTTTGTTTGTCGCCGTGATAAGACTACAACTTGATTTTGAACGAATTAAATTACGAATATTATATAGCCTTCTGATAGGGCCCACTGTGGTGTACAGGATGTAATTTAAAATATTGAATCTTATTTTGGGTTAATGCTACGGGTGCATGAAGTCTATATATAATTTGCAGACAATAGACTTTTTTTTTTAAATGTGTAAAATTATATCATCTTCATCACGAATATACAGCATAGGGTTAAAAAATCTTGGAAAAATAACAGTCATGTTGGAAGTTGATGGCAGAAAACGAAAACACAGACAAAACGACTTGACGGTGATATGTTTGCATGAATCTTCGCTATGATGCATAGTTTTTTTTTATATTAACTAGTTATCAAAACAAGTTTTGTGTGCCGTAGGTAGTATGCTAATTCTGATTACTAATATTTAACAGGTTTCTTTTATATTCAATCTTGCCGTAGATGAGAACATAAACACAAGAATACATAAAGGGAGAAATTATGATTGCTGCAATAGCAAAACTGTGACGCAAATAGTTGCGAAAAATTTCACTCTTAAATAATCTGAAGTTTCTGTTTATAAATAATGTTTTCAGAACACATTTCGGAAAACACGATTTATAAACAAAGCAAATGTCTTTCATACGGTAGTATCATCAGCCTGTATTGTTCTCACTGGTAGACATAGTCCGGCTCTGTTCGAGTGGGAGAAGGCAAAAAAAAAAAACTACCACGCGGGCCCAGGTTGGTATATTTAATGTTTTCGAATTTTTGGATCCATGGATGGCTGTTTTCTCACGTTTTCTTTACCGCTCTTGAGAACAGTAGTGATGAAATAATTTACAGAAAGTAAAGCGCCTGGCTGGGTTCTCGTAAGGAGGAATGAACTGTTGAATTTCTAAATATAATTATGTATTTGCTTATGGTCGGACGTTCTCAATCATTCAAATTCTATGATGTCGATGTAAAAGTCATTTTCGAGATTAGATGTAACATCTAGACTATTCGTCGTCGTGGTTTTTGTTGAGGTAGTTTCTTGGGTAGGTACAATGCTTAAGATTAATTTTATTTATTCTTTTTAACTTTTTTTCTGGTTAAAAAAGAATTGCTTGCTTCTACTCTATTGCTGTCTTCTCCTATAATTCTTGAGATTAGACTCCTATCATATTACTTTCGTCTAGTTAATTATAGTAGGGGTGTAAAGGAGCTTCGCCTCCGCTTCCGTTACTGCGGAAGTTCCGCAAGAAATGTTATCTTTGCTTCCGCCTCCGCTTGCGCATAATTTTTGCGGAGTTATAACGGAGGTTTATTTACGTATTTATAAAATAAATAACGCGCAAGGAGCGACGCTCGACAACCATCCGGCCGCGTTTGAGCGCGAAATGGTCAAGAATCAACTAGTGCGAGACGGGAATACGGCAAATACAATTTGTTTCTCCTTAATTTTGATTACTAGAAGGTAATTTTTTGGTTCGGGCGTCCCCGCAGTCTCCAGATCAACCTCCCTTTGGCGCGGCATCGTTGGTAGTGTTGTTGGGTTTAACATTGCTTCACCTCGCTCAACTGCCGTCTTCCTTCCTATTCACTCAATTTAAAATCAAAGATGAAAAGTACAAATAAGAAAAGTAGGTGTGCACAGCGGGCGCACGTCCTCTCGTTTAAAGTGCACCTTTCAAACATTCGAGGTCTGCACTCCTATATCGATGCAGTTCACCACCCCCTTGAGACTGAAAAGCCTCACCTACTTTTCTTGACGGAGACCCAGATCAGATGTCCGTCTGATGCGGCTTACCTCAACTACCCGGGATACTCTTGAGCATCATTTCCTGCAGCGTGCCGGGGTCTGTGTGTATGTCCGCAATGACATCTGTTGCCGGCGTCTCCGTCACCTCGAAGACCCTCATCTATCGACCTTATGGCTGTTGGTTGACACTGGTGTGGACGAAATTGTCTACACCTTTTTTTTTTTCGGGGTGGAAATCCTCATAGGATGTCCGCCGCCCTAGGGTG
Source organism: Sesamia nonagrioides (assembly GCA_017933935.1). NCBI lineage: Eukaryota > Metazoa > Arthropoda > Insecta > Lepidoptera > Noctuidae > Sesamia > Sesamia nonagrioides. The sequence continues at coordinate 49,354 of JADWQK010002361.1, forward strand.
GGCGACGGGTCTGTCAGACTTTTACTGACTAAAACCACCCCGGTGTCTCTTCTATCACGAGCGCGCGTAGGGCCGCGGGAGTCTAAATTCTTCCGCAGCCCCACACTCTCGTGCTGGCCCGGTCTGCCCGGGCCTCGTCTCCGGCACGGGGTAGTGGGGTGTTAAGCTACCCCGTGCATCGCCTCAGAGGCGCGCGCTGACACTCGCGCGCGCCTCTGCCTCGGGGTCCATCGAATAGGGGGCGGGGACTTCCCCATGTCCCTCGCCCCTGGACCCATTCATGGGGGGCGGAAGAGGGCGTTATCTGCCCTTCTTCGGCGCCCGGTGCGTCTTCTGCGGCCCGGGAAGGGAGTTGAGATCTCTCTCTCCCGTTCCGCAGCTTCCTTCTGCGACATCACGTCCTCGCAGAAGGACACCACCGCGTCCCACGACTCTGCGCTGCCGGCCATCCTCCGCACTACTGCCGGCAGCGTCAGGTCGCCTCCTACTTCATTTGTGAGGACACGGCGCTGCTCCTCCCAAGCTACACACTCGGAGAGCGTGTGCTGCGCCGTGTCCCCCCCGCATTGGACGCAGTGGTGGCACCGAGCGTCCGGCTCCCTGCCTAGGCGACACAGGTACTTGCCAAAGCAGCCGTGCCCCGACAGCACCTGAGTCACCCTGAACGTCAGAGAGCCGTGCCTTCTCCCGAGCCAGTCGTCGAGTACTGGCCGGATCGCCTCGACGGTAGCGAGGCCGGCGGTAGGGCGCATAAGCCTCTGCCGCCAGTCCGCCACCAGGACCTGACGGAGCTCCCCTCGGCGCAGCTCGATCTGCCGCTGCGCCGGACTAGAGCCCCGTGTCCGCTCTTCCTCGCGCCATCGGTACAATGACGCGAGTACTTTCGCCTCTAGGTCCCAGGGCGGGGATCCGGCCAGAACGCAAGCCGCCTCGTAGGAAATCGTGCGATACCCGCAGACGACCCTGACGGCCATCGCCCTCTGCGGCTTGCGCAGAATGGCGAGCGTTCCGGCCGTCAGGTCCATCGCCCACACAGGGGCCCCATACAGGGCCATGGACCGCACGATTCCCACGTATAACCGCCTACAGTCGGCGCTCGGGCCCCCCATGTTGGGAAGCAACGTTGACAGCGCGCCTGCTGCACCCATCGTCTTGGGCGCCAGCCGCCGGAAGTGGGGTCCGAATTCCCATCGGCTGTCGAGCACCAATCCCAGATACTTCATGGTGGACTCGACAGCTATCCGAGCACCACTTACCACGATATGTGATCCCGGCGCCGGCGCACGCCGGGGGCCATGTATACCATGGCCTCCGACTTGTCAAGGGCCACCTCCAGGCCCAGGCGCCGGATGCGGGTCACCACCTGTGACACCGCAGCCGTGGCTATCAACGTCGCTTCCCTGTGCGAGCTCCCTCGGGCAGTGACAAGCGTGTCGTCCGCATAACACGTCAAGTCGGCGCCCGACGGAAGCTCGCCTCTCAGCACCCAGTCGTAGCCGATGTTCCACAGGAGCGGTCCCAAGACCGATCCCTGTGGAACACCGCACGACATTGGTGCCGACTGGCACCGTCACGTCCCCGATAGATGACGCATCTATCCTCCAGATAAGCCCCTACTATGCGGCGGAGGTAGGGAGGCACCCGATGGTATTTCAGGGCCTCCCTAATACAGCTAGGGTGTTGAAGGCGTTGGAAATGTCTAAAGACACCGCCAACACTACCCCACCCCGGGATACCGTATCCTCCGCCAGGGCTCTCACGCGCATGATTGCGTCTATGGTGGAGCGCCCCCGACGAAAACCGAACTGGTTGTCGTCCAGGTTCGGCCCGTCTCCGCACAAGTGGCCGACGAGGCGATCTGCGATTATACGCTCAAAAAGTTTGCCCGCCTCGTCGAGCAGCACTATGGGCCGATACGCGGACGGCGAGTCCGCGGGGCGCCCCTCCTTCCTGAGCAGGACCAGCTTCCCCTCCTTCCACACACTGGGAAACTGACCCTGGCCGAAGCATGCCGTGAAGAGCCCCCTCAGCTGGGGCTCTAGCTCCTTCAGAGCCAGGACGAGAGCTCGGCCAGGAACTCCGTCGGGTCCGGGCGCTTTATACTTGGCCCGGAGCCGCGACACGGCCGCTCCCGTCTCTGCTTGCGTCACCTCGGGGACATCGGTGCCCTCCTCTTCTGGAGAGTCTGTGGCTGAGGGTGAGACCATCGCCGGGGGAACATGTTCCGCCCGCTCAGGGAAGAGGGTGGATACCACCGCCTCTAGCAGCTGGGGTTGCCGTACCCAACGGTAGGGGCGCCCCCACGGGTCCCGATCTAGGGACCCCAGCAGCTCTTCCCTGGCCCGCGACTTAGAGTCGCCGATGGCCAGCCACAGAGTCTCCTGGGCCGCGCGGTACACCCCATACCGCGCGGCTTCCTCGACGGGATCCCGTCGACGTCGTCTCCGGTAGCGCGTGTACTGGCGGCGAGCCGCGACGCACTCGACGCGCAACCGCGCAATGTGGTCGCTCCACCAGTACACGTTGCGCCTTGCGGACTGTTGGCGGACGCGGGGCATGGACGCGTCACAGATCTGCGTCATCGCCCCGCGAAACCGCAGCGCCTCCGCTTCGACGTCGACGGGGCCGTCCGTCGCCGACTCCCAAATCCAGGACTGGACTATGGCAGCTTCCTCGAGTAGCTCCCTGTCGAGGCGCTTAAGCGCCCAGCGCGGGCCGTCGTTAATCGGGGCTCTTGGATGGCGGCCGCTCGCGGTCTGGGCGGAGACGTCGAACCGGATATACCGATGGTCCGGCAGCGTCTCCACCTCCACGGCGACACGCCAATCATGGACACGGCTGGCGACAGAGGGGCTAGCGAAAGTAACGTCCACTATCGACCCGCCCCTCTGCCGCACGCACGTGTATACAGAGCCCCGATTTAGGACGACCAGACCGGTCGTCACCACCCACTCCGCTAGCACCTCGCCCCGAGGGTCCGTGACCGGAGATCCCCACGCCGATGACTTGGCGTTGAGATCCCCGAGCACTAGAACGGGACGAGGGTGATAGCGGCCTACGACGGCGCCCAACTCGACAAGGAACCCCTCGAAGTCGGCGAGACTCTTGTTGGGGGAGAAATACGACCCCACAATGACGATGCCGCCCGAGACCGCAGCAACCCAGCCGCGGCCCCGGGACGGGTCGATCAGAGTCCCGCCAATAATGGCTACCGAGCCGTCAATGCATCCGAGCCAGTCGCCACGGGCGGGGATGAAATACGGCTCGGCGACCACAGCCACTTGGATCGACCACTGCGCCATGCTCTGGAATAAAAGATCCTGAGCTCTGGCGCAGTGATTGATGTTGCCCTGGAGGAAACGGAGTTGTGCCATTATTGACACTCCATTCCCTCGGCAACGGTCCTGGGCCGGGAGTCGGCCGCGGAGCTGTTAGCCTGCGGGGGAGGCGAGATTTCCCCGGCAGGCTTAGAGCTCCTCTTCTTCTTTTTGGTGGCCTTCTTGCTGGCAGGCGTGCCACAGGCCCCTCCACCCACTCTGTGTCCCGCTGGCTTCCCTGCAGCCGAACATAAGCTGCAGTTGAGCGCCGCGGAACACTGGGCCGCCTTGTGGCCGGGCTGACCGCAGCGATAGCAAAGATCGCTACGGTCCACCTCAGCGGTGCATTTGGAACGGACGTGCCCCTTCTCCAGGCACCGGAAGCACCGCAAAGCCCGGGGCGGCAGGAGTTTAACCCTCGCTGCAACCCAGCCTACCAGCAGTTTGCCACTTGCGGCGATTTTATTCGCCGACGCCACAGGGCACCGAACCCAGACCGCACCGAATCCGGTGGCGTCGGTGCGAATATCGCAGGCCCGCACCTTGCCCGGCGGACACTCTCCGCTTCGAGCAACGGCCGCCACCACCTCCTCAGGAGTCACGGACTCGTCCAGACCGGCAATTCGCACCTCTGCGGTTTTTTCCGGCCTGGAGATCCGGACATCCTCAGGGTTGAGGACCTCCCTCAGCTTGGCAGCCAGAGCGTCCGCCTTCTCGGCATTGCCGCTCGCAGCACCAGCCACCTCAAACAGCTGCGCACCCGTGGCAGCATGCCTGATGGTGACGGACTGGAGGCCAAGATCCGACAACTTGATCTTGGCCTTGGCCTCGGTAAGGACCGAGCGGTACGTTACGCCGCGCCCCGCAGCGCCACGCTGAAGCGTGAGCGTGTCTACCGATCGCACAGTGGTGACCAGGAGGCAACTCGACTATTTGACCAACTCATTGAAGCTGCTGACAATGTGCTGAATCGGCACCCTGACGCACAGTTCGTCGCTCTGGGGGACTTTAATGCCTGCCATCAAGACTGGCTCTTCCCATACCAGAGGACCGACCACGCTGGGAGAGAAGCGCGTAACTTTGCGCTATCAATGGGCCTTTCCCAGCTGGTGGGACGAGCGACTAGGGTGCCTGATGTAGCTGGTCATACCGCCAACTGCCTGGACCTTCTGCTGACCACTGATCCGGACAGATGTGTTGTAACAGTTTCCTCACCGTTGGGAACTTCAGACCGCTGTCTGGTGAAGTCTGTGTCGTCCTTCTCCCCTCCAGATCACGACTCTCGTGGTGAACGGAGATTGTAGCGATACAAGTCAGCAGATTGGGATGAGATTCGCCACTTCTTTGCAGCAGGTCTGCTTCTCTTCTGACAATCCGTCGAGCTGTGCGGACGCTATAACCGATGTGGTGCGTCAAGCTATGGAGTATTTTATCCCCTTCAGCGACGTGCCCGTCGGTGGCTCAGCTCGCCCATGGTTCAATGCCGATTGTGTCCAAGCTGAACAGCTTAAGCACGCGGCATTTCTCACCTGGGTTGACGCTCGTGATCGCAGAGCTCAAAGAAGAGAGCCTTTAACCGTGCTGCCAAGTCCTACAAAAAGGCGCTTAAGAGGGCTCGTTTCGACCGTATTAACCATATTGGCAACAAGTTATCTGCGCAGCCATCCGGTAGCAAATCTTTTTGGTCCCTTGCCAAATCAGTCGAGGCGAACTTCTGTCGGCCCACCCTGCCTCCGCTGGTTAGGCCTGATGGAACACTGGCTCATACGGCGAGAGAGAAAGCAGGTCTCTTTGCCCATAATTCGCGTCTTGATACTGGCAATGCTACTCCACCTAAAATACCTCATTGCGGAGCTTCAATGCCGGAGGTTCGCATTCGGAACAAGGAGGTCCTGAGAGCACTGTATCGTCTGGACGTGAATAAGGCTAGTGGTCCAGATGGTATACCAGCGATTGTTCTTAAGGCATGTGCGCCCGAGTTGTCTCCTGTATTGACGCGCCTGTATCGCCTCTCATTTGGGACTGGTATAGTGCCCAAGTCCTGGAAGCTTGCCAACGTGCAGCCCGTGCCCAAAAAGGGTAGTCGTGCCGATCCTACCAACTATCGGCCGATTTCGGTAACCTCCATACTCTGCAAGATTATGGAGCGTGTATTGAACTCGCGCCTCTTGGCTTACCTGGACGGTAACGATCTCCTCAGTGACCGACAGTACGGCTTTCGGCGCAATCGGTCAACTGGGGACCTAGTAGTGTATACCACTCACTTGTGGGGCGAGGCCCTCGAGAAAAATGGGGAAGCGATTGCTGTCTCCCTTGATGTCTCGAAGGCCTTCGACCGGGAATGGCACGCTGGCCTTTTGAGTAAGCTTCCAGCGTACGGCGTTTCCGCTGGCCTGACTGGCTGGGTAAAAGACTTCCTGACTGAACGGTCCCTCCGAGTTGTTGTCGACGGATGCTCATCGGAGCCCATGTCGACCAATGCCGGTGTTCCTCAGGGGTCTGTTCTCTCTGCAACTCTGTTCCTGATGTATATTAACGATCTGCTGATGCCCGGTATCTATGGGTATGCAGATGACAGCACAGTTGTGGAGAGATACCTGCCGAAAGCTCGGGCTAGTAAGGAAACAATCTGGTCCGAAAGAGAGGCTATGGTAGAGCGTACGAGTGCTGCACTACACGCAGTCTCCGAATGGGGCACAGCCAATCTTGTATCATTCAATGCCGCCAAAACACAGGCGTCTCTTTTCACCGCCAAAAGGAGTCCGTTCACCTTGGCTCCTACTTTTCAGAATGTATCCTTGAAGTGCACCAACCGCCTTCAGCTTTTGGGAGTAGAGATTTCCTCGAACCTTAACTTTGGGCGGTTCATTGAGTCCAAGGCCAGGGTGGCTGCCAGAAAACTTAGCGTTATCGCAAAGGTCCGGCGGTACTTCACACCGTGGCAGCTTCTAATGTTGTACAAAGCACAGGTCCGCTCGTGTGTGGAGTACTGCAGCCACATTTGGGCTGGTGCTGCGAAATGTCACCTGGCTACTTTGGATTCAGTGGAGAGGCGTGCGAAGAGGCTGATTGGCGACCCAGACTTAACTCGAAACGGTTTCCAAAGTCCGGAGCACAGGCGTAGAGTAGCCAGCTTTTCGGTCTTCTATAGGATGCATTCTGGTGAGTGTGCAAGGGAATTGCATGATTTAATTCCCCCATCTCCGTTCCACCATCGAACGACCCGTCGTACGGCGAGTTTCCACCCTTAGGTTGTTGATACCACTGCGACCCGTTCGAAGCGTTTCGCTTCCTCTTTTATACCGCGTACATCGAGGGACTGGAACAATTCGCCAGCGACGGTGTTTCCCTCACATTACAATTTGAGTGTCTTCAAGGCTAGAGTGAATAGGCTCTTAATAAACTAGCGCGCTTTACCATCAATGATCGCATCACTGCTTACCATCAGGCGGGATTGCGGTCAAGCGCTAGTTTATACCTTATAAAAAAAAAAAAAAAATACTAAGTGTACTACTATTAATGTACGTATTTACAATAAAAATTTTGTTTAAATTAACCATAACTTTCAATTTTTATATCTACTTTCACCTCCGCCTCGGCTTCCGTTAACCTCCGCTTCCGCGGAGGTGAGACTCGTCGCCTCCGCATCCGCATCCGCCTCCGCCTCCGCTAACAAGGCCTCCGTTATAACCCTAGTTTATAGATATCTACATTTTCGATCCTAAGTCATACATGATCAGTAGAGCTTATCCTTTGAGGATTACAGGCTTGATGTTAAGTGATAAAAATAACTCGCTTTACTAAATTTGTAAATACCTAAGTTATAAATACCATAAAAGAATGCAAATAATTAAACAGCAACTTGCAGCCTAACTGCTTAACCTTGTTGATGATCAAACTGATTCAAATTGATAGTACCTAACAAGGTTAAGCACATCAAACTTTGATGCATGTTACTAGTCCATTGCCCCATATGTTCGGAAAATGTGTTTGCCCAACAACGCGAAGAACCTAATGAATGTTGTTGAAATGTCAAAATGATAGGTACCCTTTGTTACTGATAGTGTGTTACGCAATTATTCTACAGTCTTGTTATCTGTAGTAAACTAGTATTTATTCATTCAAAATTTCGTAAATACCACTTTAACAGTTGTAACGCCAAAAGAACCTACAATAACCGCCACCCGAAAAACTTGCGCTTTTTATGACTTAGAATCAGAATCCGATTTATTTGTGAAATATAGGTAAAACGTTATTTTATCTTTTGAGTATATTTATACCGTTTATACACTACAGTTCAACCGCATGCTTCTTCAATGAAAGTAGCTCATTCGAATTCAAAAAATACTTATTAAAAAGATTTCAGAGAATGAAAGAATAGAATAGAACGTGTTTTTATCATTTAAATATAACCCAATTATCAACCCCAACATGAAAAGGCGCTATTTAAAAAAAATATTCAAATACAATAATTTACAAATTATATTTTATCATGTTTATTTAATATCATTATCATTGAATGCACGGCGGACTTAATATATAATAAAGTAAATAAATTTTAATAATTATTTTAGAGGCCTGCTTTTAATTATAAAGATACCTGTAACAGAAGAGCTTCCTCTCCAATGTCTATGTGTACACATAAATGTATTCGTAATGACAAAAAAAAAAAAAAAAAAAACATTACAATAAGACAAATAAAAGTAAAGAAATTATCGGATCATTAATTAGTTAGGCACTTGAATTGGTAATTTTACTTATCTTACTATCTAGGTCATCATCATCATCATCTCAACGTTAATCCCAGTCGCATGTGAAGCTTTTCAGCTTTGGAGTCTGGGGTTTGCTTTACCAGCCTAACAGCTGATTTTGGCCAAACTTCGATATCCTCCGTGAAGCGACTGCCGTCTGACCTCCACAACTCAAAGGCGATATCGAGGTATTGCAGTTAGACCAATTGTTGGATTTTTGTGGGCTCCGACAACCCGAAACGACTGCCACTAGATGTTCGTATGGAAACCGGGACCAACGGCTTAACGTCCTTTCCGAGGCACGACCAGACCAGTGAAAATATTCATATTCATGCATACAAATATTTGCACTGCGCGGGGATCCAACCCGCATCTCCTTGCGCAGCAGCCGCGTTCGCTACCGCTACGGAGGTTGTCATCTTACTATCTACGTTATTTCACATATCACTGTTATCAACCACGGCTGATGAAGAGATTAGATGGCAGGTAATTTAGTTGAAAAGAATGGATAATAAGGAAAAAAAAACACTAAACAAATTCTTAACCTTCATACGTTCCTCAAAGTTACCGACGTAAACGGGCTTTGGGTCTCATTTGACCCAGTACTATGTTGCCTTAATTTACACTCAATAATTGCATAGTAAATATCATTGATGTTTATAATGTAATATGAAAACTTATTAATAAAAAAACTGTTAGTTTAAGTAAGTTTTTATTAATATCAAGTAATGAACATAGAACAAATTTTGTGAAATAATAACAAAATCCTATCTTTATATATATAATTCTGCTGTACGTGTGTATGTCATTGAACTCCTCCTAAACGGCTTGACCAATTTTAATGAATTTTTCTGTATGCGTTTGAGTGGCGACCTGGATCGTTTAGATTCACAAATCAACCCGGCAGATGGCGCTAATCACTTAAAGAAGCATGTGATCTCGGAAACGGCCCTAACGATTTCGCTGAAAATGAATATGTGATGGTTTTCGGGGACGAAAAATCGATCTAGCTCAGTCTTATGTCTGGGGAAGCGCATATTTTCGAGTTTTCTCTTTCGCAATATTTCACGCATAATATGGGCGCTAATTTCGCGCGGCTTGACATAGCGGCTGTAGCGTAGTCAATATTGGTATGGTCTACTCGCGATGGCTGGTGTTCCTCGGTTCAAACCCGGTCAATCACAAGTTTTTTTTTTTTGTTTTTAGACAAGTTTATAGTTTTTTTTAATTTTTTTAGTTACTTAAAAATAGAATTTAATTTAGTTACTTAAAAAGATGTTTTTTTTATTAAACTAAATTTGTACTTATGAACTAAAAGAGAAAAAAATAAATAGAAATAAATAATTATTTAAGATTTTCAAGAGCCCTAGGGGTAGAGAGAGGTATGATATCTTTGTTACAAATGTAGATGACAATGCTTTCCATGGGTTTCTTTTTTCCATCCTAAATATGCTGTACGTGTGTACGTCACTGAATTCCTCCTAGGCTGGTCCGATTTGAATGAAGTCTATGTATATAAATGAAAGTCGTGTTAGTTACTATATTTATAACTCAAGAACCGCTTAACCAGTATGGCTCAAAATTGGTAGGGAGGTAGATAAGAACTGGGAGAAGGACATATCACATAGGATACTTTTATCCCGTTCCCGCGGTTCCTGTCGTTCCCGTGTGACGTGACATAAGACATGGTTTAACAAAACGCAACTGACATGGAATAACAAAACAACTCAGTCAAAATATAAGTTAGTGGTTCATTTGTTAAAAATGGTACAAACACACTCCTACACTACTCAGCATATTAAAAAAAAAGTCTTACCGGTTGAATGTTGATGCATTTATTTAAAGCAAGGAATATAAATGCTCTCTGCCGGTTTAATTTTTTTAATAAAAGCCCCAAAGCAAACTTCAACTTCAAAATTTCTAATATTGTATAGCTGTGCCATTTACCACTTCACTACATACTATAAAACAAAGTTACTTTCTCTTTCCCTATGTTCCTTTGTATGATTAAATCTTTAAAACTGCGAAACAGATTTTGATGAGGTTTCTTTTAATAGATAGAGTAATTAAAAAGAAACGTTTATATGAAACACTATCCCTCGCCCACATGTGGGAGTGATGAGAGGAGGCATAACTCTGTTGCCGCGAAAAATCGCAGTACAGCGGACAGAGCTCCGGCGGGTCTCATGGCGACATGGAAAGTGTGATTGTCGCAATCCAGCACTGAGCACGCCGCAATAGCGGCGGTAAGTCCTCTCTTTGAGGAGTAGCTAGAGAGGCGCCACGGCGTCCTCACCTTCCGACTGACGTAGGTCCTCACCGGACACGGCTGTTTCGGGCGGTTCCTGTTCCGTATAAGGCGGGAGGAAACGCCAGGGTGACCACTGTGTGCATCGCCCTGAGGACACGGTGGAGCATAAGGTGGAGGTCTGCCCGGCTTGGATAGAGCAACACAGCAGTGTTCTCGTGGCGGCGATCGGCGGCGATCTCTCGCGTCCGACCCTGGTCCGGGCCATAGTCCGGAGCAAGAGTGCATGGCAAGCTTTCACCTCCTTCTGTGAAGCAGTGATGCTGGCAAAGGAGGAGGTGGAGCGGGTGAGAGAGCAGAAATCCCACTACACTCACGGCTCAAACCGCCGCAGGAAGCGCCCTGCTCGGGAGGCAACATCGGACTCCCAATCGCCGTAGGCGCGGGCTTGCGGGCGGCGAGGGATAGGCAGCTCGCCTCCTTGTAAGAACCAGGCCCGTGTTGACGGCCCATTGTGTTTCACACGTGCCTCAAAGGGACACCTTGCACAGCACAGCACCTTGCACTTGCTTGCAGCACACCTTGACGGTGTCCACGAGGACTGGTCCACAGGGTTACGGGTTGATTAAAAAAGAAACCATGGCACTGGCCGTTGCACAGGCAAGTGAAGGAACACGGGTGGGTTTTACTCAATAAAAGTCTGACACGCCCTTCCCCTCCGCCCAGAGCGGGAGAGATCACTTGATGATTTCCCATCCACAACAAAAAAAAAAACTGAAGAAGAGCAAGAAATTGCACTTGAAGGCGCAGCCTTAGTAAGGCTCGACTTCGTGCTTCTCACTCACCAGAGCAAAGGGAGGCAGCCCGTGAAATGGCTCGGTTGGCAATGCGAAATCGTCGAGCAAACCTCAGAGATCAAGCGCTAGATAATTTACGAAACACAAGAAGAAATTCATGAAATACTGATTTGAATCGGGCAGCGTTTCAATACGCATATAATATAGCGCAATGGCGTTCGCATTGGGCCAATGGATGTTGTTTACGAGTATTGTAGCACATTAAAGATTTCCGGAGAATCGCCAGGATTGTGCTCCCAAATAAAGAATCATTGAATAATAATATTCATTTAGTTAATATTATCCTAATTTAAAAAGTAGTCATGTGATATTGCCTTTAAGGCGGAACGAAGTTCGCCGGGTCAGCTAGTTAGTATATAAAACAAAAAGTAATTATTACTTATCATATTTAGTACATAGAGTAATAGTTTTAGAGTGCTTTTTACATATAAACTTTTTGCACGTTAGGCAAACTAGTCCCGTTTTATTATCTGTTTTTGGACATAATTGGCATCTACTTCTCTTGGTCGTTTTTTTCTCTGTATTGTTTTCAGACTGTACTGAAGATGATGGCTGTGGATCGTCTTGTGTTGAATTGCGTATATTTTTTGCAATTTCCAGTGAAAATGGTGCTCGTGGCAAAGTTTTCCGGGTTTTCACGTAAGGGGCAATAAGCTGCATACCCAGATTTTCTAAAAAGTAACGGCGTTTCGCAAGACACCCTTCTTTCCAGGCATGATTAGCAGAAGTGAATAAGATAAATGCATTATAAGCTGATATATCAATCATATTACTAAAAACCACTTGAGGCCACCGTTTTGTCTTTCTTCTGCAAGTGTAACATGAAACAGCTTTATCCATTGTATCTACACCACCTTTACATTTGTTATAGTCTAATATAACAACAGGTTTTCTGTCTGTGCGATGACTCAATTCTGAATCATGATGTAATGTGGTCAGAAGATTTACGGATCTATTCTTTTTAGGGATATAAAACACAAGAGTAGTGTCCTCAGTAAAGGCAAAATTTGATGAAAAAACTGGCCTACCTTTTGTATTCAGGAAATCTTTTGGTAGTTCAGGCTTGTTTTTACGTATAGTTCCTACCAGTGTTATTTGCTTCTCCAGTAATTTCTGTCCCAGTTGATATGACGTAAAAAAGTTATCTGTGGTGAGATTATGACCCTTCAGACCCATAGTCAAATCAAGAACTACTCGCTGCCCCTGGTTTCTTTCAGGAACATTTCCGGGTTCTTTACCTGTGTAAGGTTGAATATTCCAAACATAACTTGTTGCAGAATCACATAGCACCCAAAACTTTATGCCATACTTTGCCGGTTTTGATGGCATATATTGTCGGAATGGGCACTTTCCCCTGAATGCGACTAATTGTTCGTCTACTGTCACATTTTCGGAAGGATTATAAAGCTTTGGTAATACCAAATTGATTCCACAGCTCACGAATGGGAGCAAATTTATCCGATAGTCGCCGTTCACTTCGAGTTAGTCTATTATCAAACCTTATAACTCTTGATATTTTTTTGAATGATTTTTGTGACATAGTTGCTCCGAATATAGGTCTACCTTTTTTAGAATCCCATAAACTTTCAGTACTTTCGTTATTTGATCGAAAAACACCAGCTAACAGGAGTAAACCTATGAATGCAAATAAATCCGTATTATCAATATCAGTCCATTCTTTATCAAATACACGTCTTCCCCCAATATTTGTGTAATACAAAATAGTGTGTATCAACGGAGGCGGACAAAATAATTCAAAACTTGATCTTTCTTTTTCTGTGATTCTTGAAGAAGAATATCTAGTCAATCCTGGCATCATGCTGATGATATTTTCTCTAGCGGCTCTTCCTTGACTGCTTCCAAGCGGTTTTTTGGAATAAGTTATTTGACCATTCTTTGACGTCATTCTTTCAGAAGGATCAAATGTACTTTCACTCTCACTAAAACTAGTGCTAGATGAAGCAGCATTCTCCACATGATCCTCAAACTCTGAAAACGGTTCTTCTTCATCGGATACTTCGCTCAAAAAGCTCTCAATCTCACTGTCCCTCATTTTAAAATATAAAATAATACTCGACCTTGAAACACTGTGACGTTCTGTGTACTCAAAACTATGATACTGCTTTAGCAGTATAACTACAAAATAGCGGGTAATCCAATAATAAAAGTGACAGATAAGAGTTCTGTTCGTAAACACATAATTCAGAGGAACTACAATCTTTTAATACGTATGGTCAATTTTGACCCGAGGACCATAATAGTATAAAAAAATGTAAATTAAATATTACAATATAATTTTATAAAACAATCAAATGTTTAAATTAACCTCAAAACTTTAGAAAAAGTCATTAAATATCAAGTGTCAAATAAATATATTATAAGAGAAAACTTAGTTTCTTTTCTAAAATGGGTCTAAATTGACCCGAAGACCGTATAATAATAATAATAAAGCCTTTTTATTTCCAGTAGAAAAAATATTACATCTCTTAAAAACAATCTATTTTATTTATTTTTTTATTAATCTGCCGGAACCCCATAATGGGTGAAGGCCTCCTCCAGTGACGCCCATTTGTCTCTGTCTTCAGCTGTTTTTCTCCAATTTTGTCCAGCTACCGCTCTAATGTCGTCTTCCCATCTTGTGATTGGTCTACCTCTTGATCTTTTGCCTAGTGGACCCTTCCAGAAAGTAACCTTTTTGGTCCATCTGTGATCAGTTAGCCGGGCAATGTGTCCTGCCCACTTCCACTTCAATTTTTGTGCGTAGATTAAAGCGTTTGTCAGTTTCGTTATTTTTCTTATTTTTGTATGACGTGTTTTGTCCAATTTCCTTATCTTTAGCATATTTCGTTCGAGTCCTCTCTGGCAGACTGTTATCTTTTTTCTTGTTTCAGCAGTGAATTTCCAAGTTTGACAACTATATGTCAGACATTAAGGAGGCTCGAGTTCATGACATTGGTTTTAATGGCTTGTGGTAAATTACTTTTGAAAATGTCCTTGAGAGCCCAATATTTATTCCATGTTTGTTTTATTCGTTTCTCTATTTCTATGTTTTTATTTTTCCTGTCAAAACTTATAGTTTTTCCGAGATAGACATATTCTTCAACGTATTCTACTGGTTTGCTATTCATTATTATTGGTCTTGTCTAACTGTTCGTCATAATCTTAGTCTTTGTAGCATTTATCTCTAAACCCACCTTTTCACTAGCCAAGTTCAGGGTTTCTACCATGTTTTGTAGTTGGGAGGACGACTCGGACAGCAGTACTAGGTCATCCGCGAATCTCAGGTGGCTCAAGTAAGTGTCGTTTATGTATAGTCCTTGTTTACTCCAGTCTAGCTTGTTAATGATGGATTCCAGGACCGCTATGAATATCGTTGGAGACAGTGGGTCACCTTGTCTCACTCCTCTTTCTATTGGGAAGCTAGGGCCTAAGGTTTCAAGCTTAATTTTACCTTTGTTGTTTCTGTATATGGATTTGATGATATTCACATATATTTCTTCAACTCCATGTTCTTTCAGACTTTCCCAGATGCTTGTATGTCTTACGGTATTAAAGGCTTTCTGGTAGTCGATGGATGATATGTAAAGTGTTCTTTGTTTCTCTTGATACTTTTCCATTATCAATTCAAGGGTGTGGATGTGGTCGACCGTTGAGAAGCCCTTTCTAAAGCCTGCTTGCTCCACTGGTTGCTTTTTTTCCAATGTATCGCTAATCCTTATGTTTATGATTGTGGAGAATAATTTGTATAGACTCGGTAGCAAGCTGATTGGTCGGTAATTTCCAATATCCTTTGGGTCGCCCTTTTTATATATTAGGATGATATTGGATTCAGACCACTGGTATGGTGTTTCCAAATTTTGCAGAATCATGTTAAACAGTTCAGCTATGGGTACAGCCAGAGTTATATGTCCTTTCTTCAGTGCTTCGTTTGTAATATTATCTGAACCAGGGCTTTTGTCCAACTTCAGTTTCTTAATTGCTTCAATTATTTCCGTTTCGTCTATTGGTCTAACGTTACGAAGACCGTATAAAGGTTAATAAATAAGTTATATTACACATACGTACTATTAGCAAAATATATACTTATAATATATACAAAACCAAAACTTGGGAGGGAGGTGTGTTTTTTTTAAGTAACTGTAATTTCCGCTTAATAGCAAACGAACTGGTGGCCTATGTTTTCAATGTTAGTGGATAATTTCGTTTTCTTAGGCTTTCAGTTTCCTAGGTACAATATTTAGATGTATTCCTCCTTCAGGTCCGATAATAACTCTTTTTGGGTCTACTCATAGATTCCACTTGGTGTTCTTTGATGGCTCCAATCTAAACATGGACAACATCTTCGCTATGCATAATTGAGACTGAAGCCTGCCAAATCGCATTCCTAAAAATAAACAAAAAAATCAAACTCAGTACATAAAAAATGTTAATGTAAAATGATATATAGATGACGAAATATAATATTTTGAACATTTTTAATCTTTAACACAATCACCGTATTCAAAACAATTTCAAACACACTTCTAGTCTCTTAAATGTTATTCTTAATCAAGTCTTCAAACAAATAAAGTTAAAGTACAGAACGAACCAGATATACTCTGTCTATGGGGACTCTCGGGATCATAATGAATACGTAAATAAATTAATAATTAAACAAAAATGATTTAAAAATATACATCATTGCATATCTTACTAGTAAAAACGTATGAGGAAGATATTATAATTGATATACATTTTTAGAATAAAAAAAAAATAAGATGCAGGTTTTGATAGATTTAAATTACTCACCAATGCAATTCCTTTGTCCTATTCCAAATGGCAAATAAGCGCATGAGTGACGCTTACCCACCTCTTCTGGATCAAATCTATCAGGGTTAAATACTTCAGGCTCGGGATAATATTTCTCATCGTGGTGTATACCCCTCGGGGATATTAGGACTATCATATCTTTTTCAACCACTACATCTGTACCGGGTATTTGATAATCTCTTGTAGCTTTTCTTTGCAGTGGTTCTACTATTGAGTACATGCGAAGAGTTTCATCAAATACTTTATTTAAATATTTCATTTCCTTAATTGCATCGTATGACACTTTTCCATCATTTGCCTGAATAACTTCATCAATTTCTGCTGTTAACTTATTTTGGATTTCAGGATTTAGTGCTAGTTGGTACAGCATGTAAGCCATGGTTGTGGCACTGGTCTCATACCCAGCTACATAAAATACAAAAGCCTGAGCTGCTATCACATCGTCTGTTATTTCGACAGAAGCTGAATTTCTTCCGAATTTTGCACTATTAACTTCTCCTAGTCTACGGAGTTCCAGTATTAGATCCATGAAATCGTTTCGGCCTGAAGGTTTGCCATTTCTTTGAGTAATAATGTTTTGCACAAGATTTTGAAAGAAATTGCTTACGGCGGTTGGGAAAATAGAAAGATTGAGTTTTTTCAGAAGTTTTGGAAACATCATATCTAATTCAATAGCAAAACTTGGTGACGATATAAGCTGGTCTACAATTTCCAGCACCTTCAATTGATCACTAAAAGTATCATAGTTAACACCGAAAGCGCAGGCAGAGATCGTAGACATCGTGTAAGTTTGAAGAAAAGCGTGAATTTGAAACTCTTGTTTCTTTTGGCATTCTGTGCTTACCAAGTCCGTAAAATTATTAACACCCTCTTCCATTAGATAAAACATGTTTTTCAATTTACCAGATGTAAAAATGGGGCTAAACCTATTTCTCAAGGCGACTCATGTATCTCCATCAGCGTGGAACAAGTTTTGTCCCAATCTTTTTTTGCTGAATTCAACTCCGCGATCAGCAAACGCTTCAAAGTCTTTAATCATGATGTGTTTTATGATATCCAAATCCCGTATAAGGATACACGGTGTTGTCATTCTGTACCTACCGACCACTTTTTCTTCCGGAAAACTATTGTATATTTCTTGAATCACTACGCCTGCATTTTTTTTTGCAGAGTGCGAATTCCTTTATGTTTCCAAATAATATAGTTGGTTCCGGTCCGGGAACATTTCGGCTTTTCCAGTAGCTTAATGTTCTTGTAAGATAATAATATAAAGTGCACAATAACACTAATATCACTGCTGAAACATAAAATACCGCCATTTTTAAGGAGCTCTTAACACATTTATGTACTTCTATGATATGACTGGCTACCTAACTGGCACTTGGAGTGATTTTATATTCTTACAGCGATGCGTTATCTTTATAAAGCTACTACATTTTTTTTTATATTCAAATCCATCGTAAAATTCGTTTGTTCATTATTTTTGTAATATAAATGCATATATGTGTTATGTGCTGAAGCTACTCGTTTTCATGCACACATAGGTAATCACAATGTGTTGCGTCGCTAAGTGCGATAAAAACGCTTTACATTATTTTTAATGACCAGTTATTGTTTCATCATCATCACCTTCATCATTTCAGCCGAAAGACGTCCACTGCTAGACATAGGCCTCCCCCAAGGTTTTCCACGACGACCGGTCCTGCGCCTCCCGCATCCAGCGGTTTCTGCGACCTTCACCAGATCGTCAGTCCACCTTGTCGGGGGCCTACCCACGCTACGTCTTCCGGTAAGTGGTCGCCACCCGAGAACCCGTCGGCCCCATGGGGCATCGGTCCTACGGGCAATGTGTCCAGTCCACTGCCACTTTAGTGCTGCAATTCTTCGGACCATGTCGGTTACTCTCGTTCTTCTGCGGATCTCCTCATTCCTGATTCGATCGCGCAGTTAAACCCCAAGCATTGCCCTTTGAGTGACTTTGAGCTTTCTTATAAGGCCCATTGTTTGCGACCACGTCTCAATTCCATAAGTCATCACTGGCAACACACACTGTTCGAAGACTTTTGTCTTGAGACACTGCGGTATTTCGGACGAGAAGATTTTACGTAGCTTCCCGAAAGCAGCCCAGCCGAGTTGGATTCGACGATTGACCTCTTTCTCGAAGTTGGACCTTCCTAACTGGATAGTTTGTCCCAGGTACACGAAACTGTCAACAACTTCGAGAACAGAGTCTCCAATCTTTATAGGAGTCGGTACAACATGGGCATTAGACATGACTTTCGTCTTGTCTATGTTCATTTTAAGACCGACTCGCTCGGAGGCTCTACTGAGGTCTTCGAGCATTGTACTCAGGTCCTCCGCGGTCTCAGCCATGACTACGATATCATCAGCAAACCGAAGGTGTGTCATGTACTCGCCATTGATGTTGATGCCCAGTCCTTTCCAGTCCAGAACCTTGAAGACATCCTCCAATGCAGCGGTGAACAGTTTCGGGGAGATAACATCTACCGTCTACAGACACCACCCTGCCCGAGAGCCATTCCCTAGTCTACCTCAAAGGGTTTCTTTTTTACAAAAAGTTGTAATCAAATGAATTCTTATGTTACCACCAACGATGCTGCGCCACGAAGGAGGTGGTCTGGAGACTCTCCGCGACCAAATTACCGACACAATAACGACTGGCGCATCGTACCCGACCCAACATCGTCGACATCGACGAATCGCTGGGCAACAAGCTTTTGTCTGGTGGGTTGGTAACGTTTCTCGTCAAAATTGATTACAAAATTTTTAATCATGTGCACCATAAATATTACAGAATGAACATTAGCTTTACTGAAAAAACTATAAACATTCGAATCACAGTAGAATGTTTCGTAGCTACAGATCTAATGCTCTTGAAATAATGTTGCTTTTTAATTCCATCTATTAAGCTGTCGTTTAAGTCTCCTTTTCTTGTTTAAGTCTTTCAGTCATTACGACTGTAGTATTTGGATTTAAAAGCGAACTATATAAAACTAAGCGACAGAAATAAACTACCGAACTACATAGGTGCTGCAAACTACATAGGTATATATTTGAATTAGTTCCCCTCACATTGGATTTTAGTATTTATTAGTTTTCCTAACAATTTTTTGTGAGCCGTAGTATAATTTTTTATTAACATTTTCGTTATAATAGTTATGTTCCGATTATAACAACAGGTTGACAGTTTATTTTTGATATGAATACATAAAAGGGAAGAACTATGATGTCTGTAATAGCTAAAACTATTGCCGCAACTGTCTGTTTGTTTAATATTTTATTTCAGAAATTTCACTCTTTAATAAACAACAAATAGTTTCTGTTTATAATGTTTCAGAACACATTTCTTAAAACACAATTTATAAACAAAGCAAATGTCTTTCATAAGGTAGTAGAAGAAACGAACGGCGGTGTTTCCGTCGGACTACAATTGAGTGTCTTCAAGGCTAGAGTGAATAGGCTCTTAATAAACTAGTGCGCTTTACCATCAACGATTGTGTCACTGCTTACCATCAGGCAGGATTGCGGTCAAGCGCTGGTTTATAATATTATAAAAAAAGGTAGTATCATCAACCTGTATTATTCTCATTGGTAGCCACAGTTCGGCCACAGTAAACAGAACAGTAGGTTATCTAAGGCCGCCCGCCGAGTTATTTGCCTACTCTTTCGTCGATCCCCAGGGTTGTCTATTTAGCTTTATGTCCCATTTAGCTAAAAGTAACAGTGGTGGTAACCTTAAGCGTTAGTCGGTCACATTTTACTATAATTTTATTGAGTTAATATTATGATTAAGCGTCCAGTTAGCCTGAAAACGTTCCACGAAGCGAAACGGAATTTACTGGTTTGGGCTCGCTTCTTAAGCCGTATCCGCCCCTGACACGGTAGCCCTAGCCCACAGGTCACAGGAGTCGGGCGGTGCTCCTACGCGCCGTTTTGCGGCGGCGCCCTAACTGTAACTCATCTTTCTTCTATTCCTTTTCATGTTTGGCGGTTTTTGGCTTTTACGAGTGCGACTGCCATCTGACCACTCAACCCCGAAAGGGAAGCCGGCGTCAGGGACCCGTCCGCAGATGTCAGCAAGTGCACCGTCTTTCAGGTGGGGTTGACTTAATTTACACAAAGTAAAGGGTCTGTCTGGGTTTGATTCTACGACCTACATCTTGTAGGGAGGATTGAACTGTTTAATTTTTAAAATATTTGCTTATGGTCGGATATTCTCAATCATTCAAATTTAATGATGACTATGTAAAAGTCATTTACGAAATTGAACGACACAGAGAAAGTTGAGATAGTTTCTGGGGTAGGTACAATATTTAAGATTAAATTTATTCATTCTTTTAAACTTTTATTTTTGATCGAAATCGTCAAAAATTTAAGGTATAAACCGCTGAAAAGAATTGCATCATCATCATCATCAACCTTTAATCGTCCCACTGCTGGGGACAGGTCTCCTCTCATACAGAGAAGGAAAGAAAGAGTTCCTTGCTTCTGCTCTATTGCTGTCTTCTCCTATAATTCTTGTGAATAATTTCCAATTATGTCACTTTTGTCAAGTTTATACAGTTTCAATCCTAAGTTATAAATGATCAGTAGAAGTGGATCTTATACTTTGGGAATTACAGGCGTGATGTTAAATGATAAAAATAACTAAATATAATAAATAAAATATTTATTTGTGAAACACAGGTATAATGTTATTGTATCTTTGGAGTATGTTTATACATTGCAGTTCATTCGCATGCTTCTTCGATAAAAGTAGCCCATTTGAATTCTACAGATATTAAAAGATTTCAGAGAATGAACATATAGAATAGAACGTGTTTTATTAATTAACATCATTCCATTCCACTTAAATATTACCTGATTATCATCTCCAACATGAAAAAATGAAAATACAATAATTTACAAATAATACGTTATCATATTTATTTAATATCATTATAATTGAATGTACGGCGGACTTAATACATACATAGGTAATGGAGTGAACAAATTTTAACAATTATATTAGAGGCCTGCTTTTAATTATAGAGATACCTGTTACAGAAGAATTTTCTCTCCCATGTTTATGTGTACTCATAAATATATTCGTAATGACAGAAAATATAACAAAATAGTTACAAAAGACGAATAAAAGTAAGGAATTTACAGACCATTAATTAGTTAGGCACTTGAATTCGTAATTTCACATATCTTACGATTCACTACCACTTACAAACGATACTGAGAAAAGCAGAGACAAATTGGTTGTCATAGAATTTTAATCTTGTTGTGTACTATTTAATTTATGTTCCACATATACTTATTAGGTATCTCAATTAGCGCTGAGATAGGTACCAATCGACAGTTAACTTTTATCCGAGGAATAAAAACTAAAATCATGTTAATGCGAGTATCACTGACTCATACTAGATATAATACACTCATAGTCACATTACATTACATATACTCGTACAACACTCATTCATAAGAAAATTATACAAAATTCAACAAATCAAAAAGTCATACATAAAGAAATAATAATCATAATTATATTAGCAATTTAGTCGCATCAGCCAACCACATACTAACACTGGGAGATGGAGCAATCAAGCCACCCCCACGCGCTCCCCCACTGTCGCCGCATCAGAGACGCAACTACTCTTGCGCATAGTGGCGTAGAAGCAATCCATGCGCGGTTCAGGAGACATAGATGCGCTGCAATAGCAAGGGAGCTCCAACATCATCCTGAATGCATTGTGGAGCTATACACGAAGGGCACTGTGCGACTTTTGCTTAATCAGGCCACAAGTTTACGTGTATAGTTTAGTGCAGAAGGCTGACGCATGACAGATATTGTATGGAAGAATTATCAAATACTTAAAATTATCGCAGCGTTGGAAAAATCAGCTTTTGATGAGTACTTATTTACCTCATAATGTTTTTAAAAGTAAACCGACATCGGATCCCCCGTCAATATTTAATTTATGCATTTATTAAATGATTCATAGAAATATCAAATTTCGCAGCTACATAATAAAAAAGTCTTTTCTCTGTGGTAGGCCATAACATCGGCTGCCGGCAGAAGTTACCACCCACCAGACAAGGTCTTGCCGCCAAGCGATTCGTCGTGTTCCGGCATGATGTCTGGTGGAGCCGTACGGAGGGCGGTTCTGAGTAGTTGTGTTGCGATGTGTGCCGGGTACGATGCGCCAAATGTTGTTGTGTTGCGGGAGTTTGGTCGTGAAGAGTCTCCAGATCAATCTCCCTCTAGCGCAGCATCGTTTGGTCGTGTTGGTCTTGGGTTTAACATTGCATCACCTCGCTCAACTGCCGTCATCCTTCCTATTCCTAAGTTTTTTAAGTGAATGGGCTTAATAAACTAGTGCGCTTTAACATCAACGATTGCATCATTGCTTACCATCAGGCGGTTTGCAGTCAAGCACTAGTTTATAATTATTAAAAAAAAAGTTTAACTAGGCATCTACTTAACTCTTACATTCGATACACTTTTATAGTAGGAACTCAACAAAAAATGGCAAGTGGTCCACAAATAATTTAATAAGTATCAACGTACTGCAAAACCAACGCTGGCTTTCTTTTGCAGTAATACTACTATTGAGTACCTACATACGAAATGATTCATTCAAGGATTAAAAATCTACGGTATCGAAGATCACTTTAGCAATTTTTTTTTTGTCAAGTTCCATAAATTTTCAATGTTAGTGGATAACTTGGTTTTCTTAGGCTTTCAATATCCTAGGTACAATATTTAGATATATTCCTCCTTGAGGTCCGATAATACCTCTTTTTGGATCCACTCCTAAATTCCAATTGGTGTTCCTTGATGGCTCCAATCTAAACTTGGACAACATCTTCGCTATGCATAATTGAGACTGAAGCCTGCCAAATCGCATTCCTGAAAATAAACAAAAAAATCAAACTCAGTACGTTAACAATGTTAATGTAAAATGATATAGACGATGAAATTTAATATTTTTAACGTTTTTAATCCTTCACACAATCACTGTATTCAAAACAATTTTAAACACAGTTCTAGTCCCTTTTAAATCTAAATTATTCTTAACTAGCTGTGCCCCGCGGTTTCAGCCGCGTAAGCTTCGAACCGAAAGAGCTCAGTTGATATAAAATAAGCGCCTGTTAAAATAATGGGAGCAATATATACGTCCGCATTTGCTCCCGTTTTCGCAACATTTTTTGTTCCTGTTCTGCTCTTAGTGGTCATAGCGGGATGATTTATAGCCTATGTCCTTTCTCAGGCTCTAGACTATGTATGTACCAAATTTCATTACAATTGGTTCAGTAGTTTTGGCGTGAAAGCAGGACAGACAGAGATACTTTCGCATTTATAATATTAGTATGGATAAAGTCTTTAAACAAATAAAGTTAAAGTAGTGAACGAACCAGATAGAAATATCTCTCTCTGTGTGTATTGGGATTCTCGGGATCATAAGGAATACGTAAAAAAATTAATAATTAAACAGAAATGATTTAAAACATACATCATTGCATATCCTACTAGTAAAAACGTACGAGAAAGATATTATACCTAATTGATACACATTTTTATAAAAATATATAAGATCCAGGTTTTGATAGATTTAAATTACTCACCAATGCAATTCCTTTGTCCTAATCCAAATGGCAAATAAGCGCATGAGTGACGCTTACCCACCTCTTCTGGATCAAACCTATCAGGGTTAAACACTTCAGGCTCGGGATAATATTTCTCATCGTGGTGTATACCCCTCGGGGATATTAGGACTATCATATCTTTTTCAACCACTACATCTGTACCGGGTATTTTATAATCTCTTGTAGCTTTCCTTTGCAGTGGTTCTACTATTGAGTACATGCGAAGAGTTTCATCAAATACTTTATTCAAATATTTCATTTCCTTAATGGCATCATATGACACTTTTCCATGATTTGCCTGAATGACTTCATCAATTTCTGCTGTTAACTTATTTTGAATTTCAGGATTTAATGCTAGTTGGTACAGCATGTAAGCCATGGTTGTGGCACTGGTCTCATACCCGGCTACATAAAAAACAAAAGCTTGAGCTGCTATTACATCGTCTGTTATTTCGACAGAGGATGAATTTCTTCCGAATTTTGCACTATTAACTTCTCCCAGACTACGGAGTTCCAGTATTAGATCCATGAAATCGTTTCGGCCTGAAGGTTTGCCATTTCTTTGTGTAATAATGTTTTGCACAAGATGTTGGAAGAAATTACTTACGGCGGTTGGGAAAATAGAAAGATTGAGTTTTTTCAGAAGTTTTGGAAACATCAAATCTAATTCAATAGCAAAACTTGGTGACGATATGACCTGGTCTACAATTTCCAGCACCTTCAATTGATCACTAAGAGTATCATAGTTAACACCGAAAGCGCAGGCAGAGATCGTAGACATCGTGTAAGTTTGAAGAAGAGCGTGAATTTGAAACTCTTGTTTCTTTTGGCTTTCTGTGCTGACGTGATCCATAAAATTATTAACACCCTCTTCCATTAGATAAAACATGTTTTTCAATTTACCTGATGTAAAAATGGGGCTGAACCGATTTCTCAAGGCGATCCATGTATCTCCATCAGCGTGGAACAAGTTTTGTCCCAATCCTTGTTTGCTGAATTCAATTCCGCGATCAGCAAACGCTTCAAAGTCTTTAATCATGATATGTTTTATGATATCCAAATCCCGTATAAGGATACACGGTGTTGTCATTCTGTACATACCGACCATTTTTTCTTCCGGAAAACTGTTGTATATTTCTTGAATCACTACCCCTGTATTTTTTTTGCGGAGTGCGGATTCCTTTATATTTCCAAATAATATAGTTGGTTCCGGTCCGGGAACATTTCGGCTTTTCCAGTAGTTAAATGTTCTTGTAAGATAATAATATAAAGTACACAATAACACTAATATCACTGCTGACACATAAAATACCGCCATTTTTAAGGAGCTCTTAACACATTCATATACTTCTATGATATGACTGCCAAAATTACTTGGAGTGTTTTTATATTCTTACAACAATGCGTTATCTCTATAAAGTAAGTACATTTTTTTTTATATTCATATCCATCGTAAAATTCGTTTGTTAATTATTTTTGTAATATAAATGTATGTATGTGTTATGTGCTGATGCTACTCGTCTGCATGCACACATAGGTAATCACAATGTGTTGCGTCGCTAAGTGCGATAAAAATGTATACATTATTTTTAAAGATTAGTTATTGTTTATTTGGATAATACATGTATCAACCACGTTAAATTATTTCGGACTGATTTTCCAAACGACAGATAAGAGATAAAAAATATTATCTGTCACATGCGGCAGATTTCAATTGAAGAATTGCCAAAAAAAACGTGTGTCACTCGGGGACTGCCGCGGTAAAACTATTGCATTGCATTTTTTATCAACTTATGCAATTATAATTATTTATATTTTATACTAGCGGCCGCCAGCGACTTCGTTCGTGCGGAGTTAGTTATGCTCTGCTCCTATTAGTCGCAGCGTGATGTTTTATAGCCTTAAGCCTTTCTGGATTAATAGGCTATCCAACGCAAAATAATTTTTCAAGTCAAACAAACAAACAAACTCTTCAGCTTTATATATTAGTACAGATGTTCGCAAGTACCAAATTTTGTACAGAAAAACGCATAGTACTATACATTGAATCTGCGCTCACCCGCAGGGCTGCAGATCTGCATGATAATGCAGATAAAAAACGCAATCCTGCGCGTGGCTGCGGGGTAAATCGCAAAGGTGTTCACACCGAGTTCCGCAGTATGTAGTTAGTAGGAATTTTTTTATTAGTTATTTATGACATAGTATTTTTTTATTCTGCCAATTAACGTATACATTTGTATAAGTACATATTTTCTTTTTTGTAGTTTATTTTTTTTTTACCAGTGATATCAACGAAAGAGTGCGAAAACGGTGGCGATTTAGCGACTAAACTATATTTAATCTTTTATATTTGACTTTGATAAAGAAATAAAAGCTATGCTATAGCCTATAATTGACGTCATTTTCGTGATCAGCGCTCCAAAACCCTGGTCACGACACCCAAGTCAAAATATCATGAAATTTGATTACGGTCATCTTGGATTTCAACAATGACGTCATTATCGTGATCAGCATCCCCGAAAACCGCAGTCACGACACTCAAGTCAAAATATCATGAAATTTGATTTCGGTCATCTTGTTTCAACAATGACGTCATTTTCGTGATCAGCACCCCCGAAAACTCCTTTGACGACACCCATGTCAAAATATCATAAAATTGGTGTCGGCCATCTTGGATTTAAAAATGACGTCATTTTTTTTTTATTAGTTATAAACTAGTCAGACTGCAATCCCGCCTGATGGTAAGCAGTGATGCAATCGTTGATGGTAAAACACTAACCCTAGTTAAGCCTATTCACTCAAAAACTGAGTGAATAGGAAGGAAAGCGGCAGTTGAGCGAGGTGATGCAATGTTTAACCCAACAACACGACCAACGATGCTGCGCCAGAGGATGATCTGGAGACCCTCCACGACCAAACTCCCGACACAACAACATTAGGCACATCGTACCCGGTACACATCGCAACACAACTGCTCAGACCCGTCCTCCGTACGGCTTCACCAGACATCATGCCGGAACACGACGAATCGCTTGGCGGCAAGCTGTCTGGTGGGTGGTAACTTATGCCAGCGGCTGATGTTGTTGCCTACCATCGAATCCATCACTCACACATCGTCATTTTTCGTGATCAGCACCCCCGAAAACCCCTGTCGCGACACCCATGTCAAATATCATAAAATTGGTGTCGGCCATCTTGAATTTAAAAAATGACGTCATTTTCGTGATCAGCACCCCCGAAAACCCCTGTCGCGACACCCATGTCAAAATATCATAAAATTGGTGTCGGCCATCTTGGATTTCAAAAATGACGTCATTTTCGTGATTAGCACCCCCAAAAACATGCTTTACGACACCCATGTCAAAATATCATAAAATTGTTGTCGGCCATCTTGGATTTCACAAATGACGTCATTTTCGTGATTAGCACCCCCAAAAACCCCTATCACGACACCCATGTCGAAATACCCAAAATTCATCAAAGTACCAAATTTTCGTTAATCGTTTTTAAGTTATCCGCAAACAAACATAAACGGGTCATTGTCAAAACAGGGTTCAGATGAAAAAATAAAACAAAATCAGTTATTTTTAAAGAATTCGTCCTTTATTTAATAAAAGAGGTCAATTGTAACAATAATAAATTATTGTTTGAGATCAAACTTAACAATTAGAATAGTTATTAAAAAAAAACGTTTTTATAGGTCCACCGAAAAGACACAGATGTCTACCGAATGTACTAAAAGTGTAGTTTAGCAACAATTTTAACATAATAATAGAATCTTTTTTCTATAATATTAATCCAATCGTCTCAGAAGAAACGATAAAAAAAAGCGAACGCAGTATCATTGAAAAGTAAATTAAAATAAAATAAATCCCTTTGTCCACCAAAAATATTATGTCTTCTTGGTGGACATAATATCTTCATCCTCGGATGACGACCAAAAATGACAATGCGTCTGGTGAACTTTTATCGGAGTTCCAGGTCTTGAAGTAGGTGGTGAACATGAACTGTCGGAGTAAACATCAGCAAACTTAAGGCGTTTTCGACTTTTGAGGCCGTGCAGAATCTTGGAGCAGGTTGGTTTTTCTAAATCATTGCTTTGAGTCTCAGTAACTGTTGGGCTCAACTTTTTCCTGTCTATAGAGTTGAGCAACTGTTGGACTATTGGAGTCCAATTAGGACTCATTAATGGGCTTGGTAGACTTGGTAAAGGGCTGGGAATAGAACACTGAACTGGGGTGGGAGCAGGTATTTAAACGTGCATATTGTGTAATGGTAAGTCAAAACTTATACAACCTAAGTCATAGTGATGACATATAGCACTTGGATAGCAAGTAATGCAGCTTAATCTTCGGAAGTGCAGGGTTCTTGGTTCGCGTTTGTCCCATGTAACTTGATGCACTTGCATAGTACCACGAAAAGGGCGGACATCGCAGTTTTGAATTTTGATTTCAATGTCTTTTGCAATAGTATCGTCAATCTTAATTACTTCGATTCCTTTACAGTTCTCATGCATACATTCTATGAACCCATCAATGTTGCTTACATCATTTACTTTTGCTACATACTTATCAGCCGTTCGTTTGAGGCAACCTCCTATGCCATCAGGGGCCCCTTTACCATGGCCACTCTCGCTAAAGTGCCACATTATATTATCTGCCTGTGTTTCTTTGCCCAAGTATGCCCCAAGTAAATAAAACATGATCTTATTTTTGTACTGTGTAGAGGGACCATCGCTTAAAATATGCAAAAATTTAAGATTTGGCATTAGTGTCTTTATTCCATATCCATTTGTTTCGTAGTTGTCTTTGCTGTCTATCTGATAAATCATTTATCGTCTTAATTTCTCCTAGTGTTTTTTTCCTATGGTAGTACTCTCTATCCTTCTTCCGCTTTTCTTCTAATGCTACTGGATCTTTCGTCAATTTTTCTCTTGCTCTCCTCATACTTAACTTCTTCTGTTCGCGTCTTCTTTTCTTCTTCTCATCTTCAGTCAATTTATTTCTAGTTCTAGCCATTGTCTGTGGGTAAAGAAAAGAGGGAGCCTAAGCAAGGCACAAAGCACAAACGAAACTATTTATTATTAAAGTGGAATACAAATGTTTCACGTATAAGTCAACTGCAAGCCGACATGTTTAGTCATTGTCTAGAAATAATCTGACTTCACCCTGATGACTTTTGAATGCGATGGAAAGATATCGGTCAAGGTAAAAAAAAGTAGCTTACTTTATTTGTGTGTTCCTTTTTACGTGTTGTTGATATTATTCCGCTTTAATAATAAATAAAGAAACAGCGAACATGGCACATTCAACGTAAAACGCCAAAAACAGTATCCACAATAATAATATTATACTCGTAAAAACCGCCTCCCGAATGCAATATTTCTATTATGCAGTTAAATATCTAATTCGCATTAACAACCACATGCAAAACCAGAGTGCACAAAACAAAAATAAAATATTTCATCCACTTGGTGGACATTCATCTTTTTGGTGGACACAAATTCCACCGAAAAGATGTCCACCAAATGGATTTTTCTGAGAAATTATTTCATTCCAAGCATTATTTTGAGGTTATGTTGTAATCACTAGTATTTTTAGATAAATACTTTAGAAATCTAACACATAACGTAAAGTTATGAATTATTAAGGCTTCACTTACCAAAATACACAAGGAACCGAAAAGATATACTCAACTTTGACACCACCAGCTATTTTTAAACAAGGAGCAATAATTTCGTTCGTATGCGAGCCGCGTCAAAATGGCGCTGGACGTGATCAGCTGAGTATTGGACGCGTTCGTGAATAACGTTTCGTTTACAAAATTTTATTATTTTCATAATAATTTTTATAAATGAATTAAGTCCACCAAATAGATGTAGATTTTAGTAACAACATTGCAACTTACAAAAAGTGTTTTTATTTTAATTCGTTATTTTTTATTCTGAGTTATTAAAGTATTTAGAATATCTATTTTTGGAAAACATATTCAAAGGTTAACTTTCCATATCAGTTTTCATTATATGATTGAATTTGCATGAAGAGGGAGAGTGGTAACAGCCCACCGAAGCGGACTTTTCTTTCGAAATTGTTTAATAACTACTTTATTTTAGTTTTATTTGAAATTACGCATATACATTTTGAAGTA
>JADWQK010001587.1:0-189472 GCA_017933935.1 Sesamia nonagrioides
ATAACTTAATTCCGCCATCATCGGACGACCCGTCGGTATCCACTCTCAAGTTGTTGACACCTACAATTCGGACGAAGCGTTGCGCCTCGTCTTTTATATCGTGTACACCGTAGACGGGAATAATAAGCTAGCGCGCTTTGACGGGATTGCTGTCAAGCACTAATATACAATATGTAAAGAAAACCCCGTCCGACCCAAAAGGATAATAAAGGTTAGGTAAACACATGACCAAATAAAATATGAAATTTTGCATAATCATTATAGTAACAATACTAATGAATTTTGAAATAATCTTTTTTTTCGCGAATTAATTCAAACTTCTCCAAAATTTGGTAATTTTTAAAAAGTGGCAACACCTGTTTAGACAGAATTATTTTATGAGTGCTGCGACCACGTGCCGTGTGCCCTGCGCCTCTTCGCCTCGCATGTGTGCCTACCGGGATTTTTTTTAAAGTTTAGCCACACTTTGTAGGCATTATTAGAATCAGTTAACGATACCTAACAATACCTTCACGGATCGGACAGGGTTTTCTTTACATATTGCATAATTTTCTGCAACGGTCTTCCCGTCTGATTTAAGGCTAGAGTGAATAGCGCTTTTCCAATAATGTTTGTATCACTGCTGACTATCAGGCGGGAAGTACTAGCTTATCATCATTCATCATTCTCCTGCCCTTATCCCAATTTATTTGGGGTCGGCGCAACATGTCTTTTTCTTCCATGCATCCCTATCCCTATCGGCAGTCACCCCCTTCTTAGCCATATCATCCTTCACACACGATGGGAAGTACTAGCTTATTAACATTTAAAAAAAAAATTACTTGGTGATGACTTAATCAGTACCTACCATCTTAGTTTATTTTCGAAAAGGAGACTAAACATTATAAACATAATTGTGTATATGAAACCAACCTGCTGTTGCTATGTTTTGACGGACTCTTGTGATTGGAACTCTTATGATTGGAGCTAGAGCTTTTGTGGTTGCTAGAGCTCCTATGATTACTGGAACTCTTGTCATTCTTGCCCTTCTTCCCGTGCTCTTCATCCTCGTAGCGTCCGCGACCACCCTTGCGCTTGCGATCGAAGTCTGTTGATTCCCCGCCTCGATCGTATATACGCTCTTTTTTGTCTTCTTCGGCAGCCTCGCGTTCAAGATCTGACCAGTCTTTCCCGGATTCTTCGTCTTCTTCTCCTGGAATAATAATAATTTTTATAATGACACATGATTCATGATAAATAAGAGTAGATGTACAATATTCTATGAAATATCTACACTGATGATATCACCCTGTCTCCTAAAGGCTAGGTTCCTATATCTTATGATACAGTGTTGGGCCATAGAGGACGGCTAGTCAATAGTCATGTAGGTATAACAACAGCTCAGGAATTTGGCGTAAGAGAGAATGAGTAACACATATGTGTGTTGGTGTGTATATGTGTTTGAGTGTAGTTATTGCAAGTATGTTTAAGTGTATGAGTGGTGAATAAGTAAGTACCAAACTTCCTTACACTTCATTCAGAACAAGATTAGACATTAAAATAGACCTTTTTTACAGGTTGTGTGATAGATATTGATTTAATTCTGTTGGTGGAATCACAAATGGTAGCTGCAATAAATAGCACCAAATAGTAACCACTTCTTTTCTTTTGACGTCTTTACGCCTATGGAATAGAGGTCAAAATTGATTGAATGGACCTGGACATGAATGTGTAGGTTGTTATTAATTGCTAAACTTCTTAGATCTACAGATACTCCATGCTTATGTGCTATCAAAGAATATCTTACCATCACTATCGCCAGACCCATCAGATTCATCGGATGCTTCAGAGTCATACTCAGAGCCTTCAGAATCCTCCTCACTCTCAACATCTGTCGGCTCGTACGCATCGTCTTCTTCCTCTGACGATTCATCCTGTAATAGTGGCAAGCAGGATTTGAGTATGTATATACGAGAAGGTACAAAAGTAGAACAAATAATAAGTACTTTTCATTTACACTTATGAAGGTAGAATTTGTAGGTATGCGAAATTTAGAATAAGGTTAGTAAAAATATGAACCAGTAAGTAAATCTAGAAGATGAGCCTACACTAAATATTGGCTTCCTTGAATTCATCACAACTCTCTTATAGTAGAAAAATGATAAAAGCCTGATAACTCGGTTGTAACTTTAATATTATTCATTATTAAACATTAGATGTAAAGGTTCTCGTTCCATTTGTTTAGATTTGAGTGAGTTGGTAACTAATTAATGTCAGGTGGAATAACATTGATACGTTACTAACATTTGCAGCATTCTCCTCGTCGGACTCAGGATCTAAGAACGACCAGCCTCCGTTGTCAAAGAAACCTTCAATATCGTCCGTAATCGTCTTCATGACCTTCGTCCAGTTCAAAGACTGTATGCCTTCTGAGTAACGGATGTCACAAGAGCTGGGGACAAATGATTATCATCAAAGTTTGCTTAGGAAGTTAATCCCTGGAGATTTTGTTGTTCACAAACTAAAATATGTATTTACAGGTAAGGGTCAAAAGTGCATTACCACTTTTGAACTTTATTGCATAAACAATAAGTGTCAAAAGTGGAGTACCACTTTTGACACTTACTGTATATGTAAGAAAAAAGAAAAAAAAACCGGACAGAAAATAAATATTAGTTTAGTCCTGCAGGCTAATGGCGTAACACACTATCAGTAGAAATGGGTTTCGTTTTGACTGTTCGAGAGTATTCATTGCGTTATTTACGTTGTTGAGCAGACGCATTTTTCGAACATAATGAGCAAAGGATTAGCAATAAAATGTGTGTTGTGCTTGTAATTAAACTTTATGTCCTCCCTTTTTACATAAACCCAAGTTTAACTGTTGCATATCTTGACGGCGTATTGCAATTTAAACCTTATATCAATGACATTAAAATTACATAACGTAATGACCGGAAGATGTAGCGGTGAAAGGTCTACCACAAGGTGGACTGTCGACTTTGTTAAAGCCGCAGAACTCGCTGGATAAGAGAAGCACTGAACCGGCCGAACTGAATGTGCTTGCGGAAGGCTTACGTCCAGTAGTGGACGTCTTTCGGCTGAACTGGTGAGCACATGATTAGCGCTACTAAACTTTTAAAAAGATACTCACTTAAGCCACTCCTTGACATGATCCAGCATGTTCATAGGTACAGCGTTCACCATAGCGACCTTCTTGGCATAATCTTTGAAAACAAACACCATATCAAAGTTCTTGAGATGAAACTGTACTCTTTCAAAATGGACTAATTCTACGTCTTCCAGTGCTATGACGAACGGCGGCCATTCGGTTAAGTTGACGAGGGCACCTGAAGTGGGTTGGAGGAGGACTGTGCTGCGGAATGGAGCTCCGGGAAAACCTAATTCTCTGTGGAGTTAAAACAAAAAGGTTAATTTACTTTTTCTTCACTCTTAATTGAAGAACAAAATTGTTGCAGTGTGGTTACCGAGAGCACCACGCAGCTTACGGTAAATCATAGTACGCGCAATAGCTGTCGCTCGACCGAGCGGAACGTTGGCCATATTATTGTTAGGACAACCAAGTAGGATAACAAGCTCATAACTTTGTGGTTTTTCGTGATATCTTTTCGAAATTTTGTACATAGATTGTTTACTTAAAAATACTGGTCATGTGTTTCGAGTTTCGCATAAACAAAAAATAATGTTGTATATAAATTCAAACTAACCTGAAAGGTGTATCAAACTCGACCTCTTGCTTGGTCATGTTCTCAACTCTCTCGCAGAAGCTCTTGAAGGCAACCTTGAGCTTGTGTCTCAGTTCCCTTTCGCTCTGCTCGGCAGCTAAGTCGTCTCTGTCGTGCATATGCTGATGTTTGCCCAAGTCAGTGGTGATCTCACCCACTTCTGTGTAAAATTGCACGTCCACATGCTTCTTTTTACCTGTAATTGAAAGTTTATTTGAGGATAGGAGATAATTTACCAAAATATTATAGAATTTGTAATGTTTTGTGGTGTCTATAGACAATTATTGGTTAGTTCAGAAAACAGAACGGATGACGGTAGACATTGTACTTGCATCATATAAACATGAATATATCTGAGCATAATTATTTGTTTGACATTTGTCTATATGTTACGATGACATTTACCAACGCTACTACGACATTTGCCTTTAGAATTTAAGAAGAAAAGAATCTATTAAAAGCACATTTTCATCTGGTGCTTTTAATATTTCAACTTACCAAACATTATAGCATGCTTCAAATGGAAATGTAACAGTATAATCATCTCTCCATCGCACGGTTGGAAGAATGCATTTTTAATATTATTGTACAAAATATCCACTTTATCTCCTCTAACTGAAGTAAATCTGAATCCGTTTGTGTGTGATTCTAGAGACCCGCTCATTCTCTTGGTTACAATATTAGGTCTTATGTACAAGTCTTTAAGTTTCGGATTGCCTTTACTCTGTGAGAGAACTAAGGTGTCCTGTTTCACCAGGTCCTCCTTTTCTCTCTCTTCTGCTTCTCTAGTTTTGAATTTTTTCTGTACTTCTTTGATAAGTCTAAAACCAGTGTTCAGATTTGAAGATGGAGGGGATATCTCGCCTGGCTCCTTCGTGTTTGTACTTCTGTATGTTCTGTAATTGTATAAAATTGTAATGTATTTTGATCATGTGTTGGTTAATATGGTTAATTATATTAATGCATGTCAATAAGTGGCATTTCCTTAAAGCTCAAAAACAATATACAGGCTGTTGGCATCGTAACGCAAACTTCGCGAAAAGGTTACACTGTATGCCATTAATAAAATTATGATATTCATTTATGTCGTTAATGAGCGGTTATAGAAAACACAATGTTTAAAAAAATGTCGGCCCGGCTTTTGAACGTTGCAATCGTGCCACCGTGCGTGTTTGTAGGTATGACGTTGATCCTTTATTATTCCTATGATCGTTGTTGATGGATAGTTTTTCGAATTTTGTTCACATTGCGCGTTTTTGTGTAATTAGCGAATTAATTAATTTTTACTTTAAACTCTTATTGAGTTACAAAAGTATAGCAATCATAAACGATCTAAAGCAAAAAAAACTACATATTAAAAAAAATCAGGAAAAGCCGACGAAAAATTCCACCACTGGGGGGGTTCAGAATTGAGTACTGGATCCATGGAACTCGATTGTGCATCAGTGTCAGATACACAATTTATGTTAAGTCTCTACATCTACTAGCATGTTGCTCATATACTAGCACTAGCATTATTAAAACTTACACTTCTTTGACAAATGTAGCATCCGGTTGTGAATAGTTCCCTCCTTCGTTCCTTCCCATGGTGGCACCAGGGTGGAAGAAGTTTATTCTAAGGTAGGTGTAGTCACCTTCAACTGATTGTGAAATATTCTTAATCGTTGATATATGGAATGGAACCGGCACACCGAATATCGGCAATATTACTGTTTCATATTTGCGATCTGGAAAAGAAAAATACATGACGATGACATAACAACATTCGTGTTTCCCTGAAGACTTCGGCAGAGCTGTATCTATAGTTTATTCAGATTTCACTGTTTATAACAGGCACAAATCCAGACTCTATACTTCGGACAACTACTGAGAAATTACACACTTCAGAGAGGCAGTATTAATGGTAATCATATAAATATATATGGAGGGGAAACATTTCTTCCACAAATGCCAGATATTTTCATACGATTTCATATAAGTTTTTCGACTTCCTTGAAAAATACTGTCAATTTGGATGCTTTTATTACAGGATTTGATCTAACGCCTTATATTACCAAGTTAGAGTTAAAGGCTGTTCGTGCGCACGGTAGTTAATTAGCAGCTTTACAGAGCTGCGACTTCTATAATATTGTTATTGGCAAGAATTTCACATTAACTTCATCATCATCAGCCTATAGAAGTCCACTGTTGGACATAGGCCTCTTCTCAATTCGAGTCTCGACAAATCTCATCCAGTTCGGGAGACGGGGTCTGTCAGACTCCTACTGACTAAAAATCCCCCGGTGCCTCTCCGGTTACATGCGCACCGAGCCGCGGGAGTCCTTAATTCTGCCGCGTGGTGCCGCGGCAGAATCAAGTGACTGACTCGTCGTGACGCGACTCACGTGCCGGCCCGGTCTACCCGGGCCTCGCCTCCTGCACGGGGTAATGAGGTATTAAACTACCCCGTGCATCGCCTCAGAGGCGCGCGCCTCCGCCTTGGGGACCATCTAATAGGGGGCGGGGACTATAGTCGCTCCACCTAGCCTAAGGGCGTCTCACCTTACGTTTAAGTTTACCACACTAACTTACCAACATATAACTTGAGTTCTTTCACTTCATTTTCTCTTGGCATCTGACTGGTGCTCTTGTATGAAACAGTGCTTTTTCTAAGTTTTTCTCCTTCCTTGCCACCTGATTGTTTAGCTAACCTCTCCTTAGCCTTTTCGTTAAGTGTTATTGCCAGCTCCCTTTGATGTTCCTTACGTTTTTCCTCTGAAGAGTGTTCCGTACGAAGTTTTGATTCTATTACTGCTGTTCTTTTACCTCTGCCTGGAATAATATTATGTGTTTAGAAATTAAGTTGGTTAAGTTAAGCAGGGTTGTATTTTGTAAAGTTTTATGAAGCATTCCTCTTTATAAAAGCTGGATTACAGTCCTTAAATGCTTATGAGAGGTGAAATAGCTATCGTTGACATTGTTTAGAGTAGAAAAGTTTTTTTCTTTTATTGTCTTAAACATTCTAAATTTCTAAGCGGTAAATGCTTAGAATGTGTCACCGTACGACCGTACATTTATGACGATCGCACGTCACTGAACTTTAATATTCGTTTTTGAATAAAACCCTTAAACTGTACGATGTTTATTCATAAACGAATATTAAAGTTAAGTGACTTGCAAACGTCAAAAATGTACGGTTAAACATTCGCTAATCGCTAGTTAACTTTAAGCAACGTTTATGATTAAAGGGGCTAGTAGTAAGGACTGCATCCCAACTTAATGCAATAACGTACAGTACGCGTGCAAGGCTAATGCAGTGTCAGATGCTGTCAAACTTCATCTGCTTTCTTAATAAAGGCTGCAAACTGTATGAACATTTAGATAAACAAAAAATCTCGTTTTATAGTCAAATTAAGAAGAAACTCACCTCCATTCTCTATAAAGAGTTCCGATAGCATGTAATGAAACAAAAATATGTGTAAGTAAGTATAAAACACTCCAGTATATAAAGGATAACATTCAACTACTACACTGGCATCCTTCTGTTTACTTTGATTGCTATCATGTTTAAACCTAAATTATAAACTTTAAAAAGGATTAGTAATGTAAGCAGCAAATAGTTGCCAATCACCATTGACTTTTGTGTCAATATTTTTCACCTCTAAAACATGCAGTGAGGCTTGTAACTCTCAATCTTTTATTAAAGCTATTATACTCCATCTGTTAAGGAGTTACATAAAATTAAACAAAAAACCAACAACTCCATCTCTTAAATTTAGCAATGTTATATTTTGTTAGTCAAGCCTACTGGTTAAAACACCAGCCTCTCAAGTATGAAGGGTTGATTCCAGGTCAGGCAAATACCAATGTAACTTTTCTAAGTTATATGTACTTTCTCAGTATATCTGGGACACCAATGACTGATTCAAGGTGAAGGAACATCTTGAGGAAACCTGGACTTTCAAGTCTGAAATCGCCAACACTTATTAAGCAAGCATGGTGATTGCGCTCAATCCTATATTCGCTCATCGCTCAATTCTATATAAGAGAGGTGACCTGTACCCAGCAGTGGAACGATAAAAAGGTTGATGATGATGATAATACTTCGCTATTAACATTGCTAAATTGAAGTGTACAATAAGTGACTGGTGTTACATTTAGGCAGTTAACCAAGTCACATGGTTTTTTGTTAACCTTTACTTAACTACCTGAACGGATAGAGTGCATGTATGTAAAGCATATTTTTAAAATCTATCAAATTATCGATTTGCCAACAAAAAAAAAAGTTGCTGAGTACATATTTGGTTTGTACACATACAACAATCAACCTTCTTAACCTTAATGTAACACTTAAATTCCTTTCTCGAGCAACCAAATAATATTTCAAAGCAACAGGACTTTCAACCTGCCTCCTCTCAGATTAAGACCAAATTCTTTTGCCAAACACAATGACTCACCCAGTATTTCAGTCTTGTTTTCTTTTTCTTCTTCTTCTTCCTCGTCGTCGTCCTTTAAGAAGATACCGACGTTTTTGATTTTTTTCTTAGATTGTGTGAGGAGAGATGCTGGCTGTTCTTCATTCACTAATACTGTGTCGCCGATGAAGAGGGCGTATGTCTGCAAATTTTATTCAATCGTACTATGTTATTCTCCCAAAATGTACTACTTAAGAATCAAATCAAGTTTACGCAATTTCGATGTTGAAGCAGATTTTCGCATTTGTAAAATTTAATTAAAAAACTATCTTCAAAGATGACATAGATATTGTTCTTTTTTTTTTACGGAGAACAGAAATTTAAAAAAATGCAACAAAGCTAAATCATAATTAGAAATCCTAAGAATAACAATACCTTGCCTTCCTTTTCTGTAGCGGCGCTATTTGTTAAGTTTGATAAACCGATATTAATGTTAAAAACCATGCCTTTTTTAGCCACAGTTGTCGTTTTCGGTCCTATAATAATTGAACTTTCACGAAATTCTATACCCATGGCGAACCTGTAAGACAACATAAAATTATTTATTTCAATTAGCAGCTCAATGAGCTTTTATAGTTCGTTATTAAGCCCATATTATTTATAAGTTGTCTTACTTGAATAGGCTATTTGACAGATTAATAATTTCTATCTTGAATTACTTGGTTGCGGTTAAGAAGTTCACCAAAAGTTTTATTTTTTTTATTTTAAATACGTATTTCGTAAGAAACACGCAAATAAAAATTCTAAATTCAAATAAGCCGCCGAAACGCTTTTTTCAGCAATATGGCGTGGCGCTTTGTAAGTGACGTCACAAACTTATAAACGATTTTCGTTTCCGCAGTGGTGTTCGTGTTTATCTGTTATTTGTCAGTCAAAAAACAAAAAAATACCACAAATTGCTCCAAATATCGTTAAAATTCTTCTAAAAACGCTAAAACACCTGAGAACACATAGAACGACAACAAGTGTTTATGAACGTATGACGTCATCGTGACATTAGCCAATCCGGATCGTTTCACAATAATTGGCGCGAGAAACAAAATCCTAAACATATTTTTGTGTTTCCGGATATATTAAATTATTATTTTCATTAAAACTCGTGTAAATGACATAAAGAACCCTCATTTTATGCATTTAAAGCAAATAATCACAAAAATATTCATACTGTCAAATAGCCTATTCAAACATACTTACCCAAAAGACTTTGTAAGATTATCAACCAAAGAAGGCTTCTCTTTCTTAGCCATCTCCAAACCAGCTTCATAAACCGCTGAAAGTTTAACACCAGCAACAAGTTTCTTCATAACCTCCTCTTCTATAACCAAAAGGAAGTTATAATTGCTCTGGATTTCATCTGTAGGATTGACAAGCAATGTCCGAACTATGTTTGAGCAGTAGGATTTGTATCGAGCTCCTAAAGAACAGACAATGGCGCCGAAATGCAAATGGTTCTTGTCGGAAACTGCACTGAATTTGAGACTGTAGTTCCCCCCTGATTGGATGATTGGAGGGTAGCACATATCGACTTGGCTTGTATCTACACCAGTGACGTATTTCTTGTCGGATATCGCTGCTTCAACGCCTTCAGCGAGCTTTGAGTGTTTTACTTTCTGTAAATCAGAAATAATACATTAGATATGTATATATGTACATTAGAGTAAAACTGCTGTTTTGAAAGAAGAACTCGATAAAACTCACCTTATCTGAATCAATAATTTCCATAATCTGGTCTTTCAAATATTTTGTAAACACGTCAACTGTGACCAAACAAGCTTTCTTCACAGTTATGATTTCTGAATCTTCTTTTGGCGCCATAAGGTATGCAATAGCTGAACTTATATCTACATTTTCGAATTTTTCACCTTTCATTACAGCCTTCCAACTTTCGCAGAATTCTCCGGGATAGTTATCTTTAGCGAAAACCCCGAGTGTCTTGCCAGATTTCGATTTTTTAATTTCTTGTATTAATTTGTTGAAATTTTCTTTATCTTTATCGTTCTAAAAACACAACGAACATGAAAAATAACGTTCTATGTAAAATTAAATGAAATTTTCTAATTTTATTTGCGATTTGGAGGTCAGTGTCAGTTTGTGTATTGATTGGTATTAAATATGATCCGCGACGATAACAAATGTGTATTTCCAAAATTATAATCATTAAAATCATCAATTGAGTTAAAGAGAGAGATTTAAAATTGACCTATGATGGCGCCAAGGAAAATATCAGTGCAGTTTTTTTTTTCTTTTTGCATCAAACAATGGTCTAGTCGAATTAGTCAGCGTCTAACGTAAATTGACGTATTTTTTGTAGCCAAAAAGATAGAAAGAAAAGATGGACTGTACATAAAGTTTGTGAACATGGAAATCGGCGCCGTTATGATTTGACAAAATAGTCATTCTATAGAATAATTTTAACTCAAAAGACTTGTGTTTGTGACTTTAGTGATTATTGTTACGGTCACAACTCATTTTGAGGTTAAAATACAACGGCATTAATCTGACCTGCAAATTGCAATACACGTAACCAATTTTAAATTTAGCGCGCTATCCTGACGCTTTCGTCTTAATATTCAAATGCGTACGCAACTGTGCTGATTGTAGAAAAAACCTGTACATGCGAAGTCAGCTAAAACTACTACAATGCATGATGTGTGGCCGTGTGTGCCAATGCCCTTAAAATATTCCGTTTACATTTGTTTTTCTAATGTTTTTGATTCTTCAGTGAGAGAATACATTCAGGCATGCGCAGAACTGACACGCAGCTATTATCACAGCAATCAATTTAAAGGACTAGACTACTACTAACTAGCGCGCTTTAACATCTGCTCCACTGCTTACCATCAGGCGGGATTGCAGTCAAGCACTACTTTATAATTATAATTTAAAAAAAAATAAGCACGTGACTTCTATCGGCCTCGTGCATGTTCCTGTGCGTAATTACGTACAGACGACAGCACATCAAGCTACTACTGTCAGATTTCTTTATTAGATTTTCAACTTTATCTCTAAATTATTAAGGCTAAAAGTTGATTGGGAATATTTGACAGTTTCGGGTAGCTTGGCCTGCTGTCGTCCATCCAATGCTCAAGTATTAAGGACCAATTTATGCTTCATCATATTACAAGCAAATTGGGCAATATGGTAATTTCTAACTGAAGGCAATTTGGTGACCACCCACATCTATATGTATACTGTGTATGTTACGAGTTTGGTTTCCGCACTTAGTCCTCCTAGTAACCCATTGTGCGTGTAGTACTATCCTATATTTCAAAATTACTAATTGATACATTTTCACAATGATTGACAGCCTCCGTGGCGTAGCGGTAGCGAACGCGGCCGTTGCGCAAGGAGGCGCGGGTTCGATCCCCGCACAGTGCAAATGTTTGTATGCATGATTAAGAATATTTGCACTGGTCTGGTCGTGCCTCGGAAAGCACGTTAAGCCGTTGGTCCCGGTTGCCATAAGAACATCTAGTGGCAGTCGTTACGCGTTGTTGGAGCCCTCAAAAGTCAACAATTGGTCTAACTGCAATGCTTAGATATCGCCTTCGGGTTGTGGAGGTCAGACGGCAGTCGCTTCACGGAAAATATCGAAGTTTAGCCAAAATCAGCAGTTAGACTGGTAAAGCGGACCCTAGACTCCAAAGCTGAAAAAGCTGCGGATGCAACTGGGATTAACGCTGAGATGATGATGACATTTTCACAATGATGGTCACCAAGTTGAATTGTATAGATTAGTGTATAAACTCGAATGAATGATTTGTACCAATCTCAGAGTGGTTGAGCAGACTTGATATATCAAATTAACCCAAGATACGCATTAGTCCCTGTAGCCTCATGTTCATGGTGCCACAGCGACTATTGCATATCAGGGAGTTGGCCGGGTTTTTGTAGGCAAGACGTGCTTATATGAAAGGATAGAATTTTAGAGCTATGGCTATATACACATCCTAGATTATATTTGTATATAAAGTAGCCTATAAAATAAGCCAAGTAAACTAAATAAGAACCTAAAGCCAGACATTTTTACAGCCTGCTTTTCCCATGCAAATATATAGAGAGAATCAATAAAGGCTATATTTCACCAGGACACCGTGGCGGCGTGGTGGCGGCGCAACCAGGCGTCGCTACCAACAAAATGTATACAGCTCTATAGAGTTACTCACCTGGTGTCCGTTTGGTGCGCAACTAATTTGGTGGCGCGACCAACTCGGACGCGTGATTAAAAATAAGGGGATATGGTTTATACTTACTCTATCTCTAACAAGTAATTTTACTGGAGGCAATTCTGTTTCTTCTTTTCCATTTTCTATTTGTCGTAAAAATTCAATCTTCTTTTTGCTTGCAAGAAAACACATGCTGTTTTCTGTGAGCACCGTTATTGTATCAGGGAGTTCATAACCAAACAGCCAAGTCTGTATACATAAATAAAGTTTTTAAATTGTTGCCAATCGAAAGGCATTCTTCTAGTACAGATGCCAGCACATCAAGCTACTACAACCTGTTATTTTTTTAAATAAATTTTCAACTTTATCGCCTAAGTATTAAGGTTCAATGTTGGTTGGGAAAATTTGACAGTTTCAGGTAGTTAGCACTGGTACTGGCATCGGTATATACTTGTCTTGGCAACTTCAAGATGATAATTGGACCCCTTTCTGCAAAAATGATCCAACCCACAAACTCGACATTTTAGATTTTTTGTGATGTATGGAAGGAGAAATGAGGTATATTTTGACATCCATACTAATATTATAAATGCGAAAGTAACTCTGTCTGTCTGTCTGTTACGCTTTCCCGCTTAAACCTCTCAACTGATTTTGATGAAATTTGGCACAGACAATCTTTGGACCCTGAGAAAGAACATAGGCTACCTTTTATCCTGGAAAAATATGATGTTCCCGAGGGAAATCTAAAAAGCGCGATATAACCGAACTCCACGCGGGCGAAGCCGCGGGCGGAAAGCTAGTACCTTATATGTCAAAATATACCTTAATTGGGTCCAACTGTATTATAGTCATCCAATACTATGTAATAAATGTTACCCAACAGTTCATAAACCTCAAGTTATCTTTAGACTATAATGTTCAGAGTACCTTTATAAGAATTACCTTTAAACAGTGTAAATATAATAAAAAATAACAATTTATTTGATTATTGCAAAAGATTGAAGAGGAGATAGGTTTATAAAATGTGATATTTAGTGAAGTAATCTACCAAAGACAATATGCCTTAATAATTGATCTATCTCCAAAATAAATATCTAAATAAGGTTTATTATTTCTTGATCACACTCAGTGAACAAAGCAACTATGACATGCTAGCCTGAATAAAGTATTAATAAAGTTGTAAAAACAATCAATATTGCTATTGTAAAGTTATACAGATGCATAAAGTTCACTTTCGTATAGGGATTTTAGCCCGCTATTAGAAAAATAAATGCAATATAATAAGTAGGTAGTGTTCAAAAAGCTTGTATGTAATAGTTCTGTTTACAACCAGTTTCCCTATTGACTCTAAAGAAAAACGTCTTTCTTCACTCATCACAACTACTAATTCAATACAGAAAAAGCTCTCGACATGTTATAATTCTGTTTTTAAGCACATGGAGAATAATAAAACTCGCGCAAACCTGTAGCGCTGTTGACTTGCTGTAAAGCGTATCTTCGTCCACTCCGACACATGAAACCAGGCAATCGACCTTCGCCAGGGCATCATCGCCCTTTGAATCCGCTGCAGCAGCCTATAAAACATGTAATTGCTGTAGAACGGGCTCATAAAACGGTGCCATCAGTAGACGAAGAGTTACCAACCTTCCATGCTGCGTACAGCTTCTTCATGCGTCGATAAAAAGTTTCTTTATCGAGCGATATATTAGACATCGTCGAAAACAATAATAAAACTTAACTAAACAAAATATCCTACGTAATTACGCCGCAATGATCGCAATTTATTCACGACTCCACGACATTACATCGCTTTTGACAGCAAACACAAATGGCGGGCGTCGGTAGAGGAGCCTGCCGCCAGTGCCGCCTGTTCTCTCTTCTCTCTATAGTCTATGCTTAGTGCTTCATTCGAATGCAGATAACAAAATTAAACGACTTTTCCAGTACAAGATATTTTATTTATAATAATTTATAATAAAATTATAGAAATGGAGAAACTTGTTCTTTATTGAAGAGAATAGAATTTAAAAAAAACTTTTATTTCAGACAGGAGTCCCTAAGATTAGAAACAATTTTGCAAATTAAGGTTTGTACTAATTATATACTTACTATGCTCT
This sequence comes from Sesamia nonagrioides, assembly GCA_017933935.1. Lineage (NCBI taxonomy): Eukaryota > Metazoa > Arthropoda > Insecta > Lepidoptera > Noctuidae > Sesamia > Sesamia nonagrioides. The sequence goes on from JADWQK010001587.1 coordinate 14,460, forward strand.
TTGGTTTGTACCAATTTATTGTTTAAAGTGAAATGTATCGGGCTACAATCGAAATGAAGAGAAGCGATTAGGATACTGCCTGATGAGCCCATCTCTATTTTGCCCTTGTCTCTGTTTTCTCATTCGCTTGTGTTGTACATATTAGCTGCGCGGCTGCGCCCCACGGTTATTTCGAAATCTTCGCCCGCGAAAGTATCGATCACAGATTTCACAGAGTATCGATCCTGTGGGAATATCGTCTGTTATTCCTACCATCTATAGTTTTTTTTTAAAATAAAATACGGGCACATTTTTCATTTAAGAAAAAACTAATTAGGATTTACAAGGATTTAGGATGAACTAGGAATTACTCTTATATCGTGGGTGCTTTTACAAACATTTAAACCCACATACCGGCATACCCAGACCCGGAACAATTACCTGTAGGCTGTAGGTCATATAAATATTTGTTTTGTGCTGAAATCGAACTCGCGACATGTAGCGAAACTGTCGATCGCTCTACCACTGCACCAACCGTGTAGTCAGTTTTTTTACGAGAAAGGGTTACAAATATCCATACATACATCCTCACAATCTTTCGCATATTTATAACATCAGCAGAATATGTACTGTTTGATTGATTTTATGGAGGCGGAGGGTATCGTACTCATACATTTCACACTAAAGATGGGTCGTCAACGTATTTAGCACCAAATGTAATATAGTATTCTGTAGTCTGTGCTAGACGGTTCAACGAATGGTCAATTAATTACACTGATTTTACACAATTAGCATGTTAAATTTCGGAGGCACGCCACTATTATACATATTTCGTACATCGAGGGATTGGAACAATAGGCTATTTAACAGTATGAATATTTTTGTGATTATTTGCTTTAAGGCACGTATTACGGTATTACAGAACGTCATTTAAAACTCAAGCTCTACTTAAGTCTCGTTTCAAGCCATTTGATTGGTTGAAACTAGTTTTAAGTAATGCTTAAGCAGAGATCAATGCTTGAGTTTCCTTCAGGAATACGGGCCTAAATGCTTAATGAGGGTTCTTTGTGTCATTTACATGAGTTTTAATGAAAATAATAACATTTAATATATCCAGAAACACTAAAATATGTTTGGGATTTTGTATCTCGCGCCAAATATTGTGAAACGATCCGGATTGGCTAATGTCACGATGACGTCATACGTTCATAAACACTTGTTGTCTTTCTATGTGTTCTCAGGAGTTTTAGCGTTTTTAGAAGATTTTTAACGATATTTGGAGCGATTTGTGGTATTTTTTTGTTTTTTGACTGACAAATAATAACAGATAAACACGAACACCACTGCGGAAACGAAAATCGTTTATAAGTTTGTGACGTCACTTACAAAGCGCCACGCCATATTGCTGAATAAAGCGTTTCGGCGGCTTATTTGAATTTTGAATTTTTATTTGCATGTTTGTAACGAAATACGTATTTAAAATAAAAAAAATAAACTTTTGGTGAACTTCTTAACCGCAACCAAGTAATTCAAGATAGAAGTTATAAATCTGTCAAATAGCCTATTTGCCTGCGGTGGTCTTCCCGTCTGATTACAATTTATGTGGCTTCAAAGCTAGATTAAATCGGCAAAATCGCTTTGAATCACTGGTTTATAACGTAAAAAAGAGCATATTCGTTTCGATATTCTTCAGCACATACAGCGGGCGCATACACGCTATGAGTGCAGAGGCATGGTTCGACAACATTTATTGCATTATTTACGAGAGTAGATTTCAATCATCGGTTTAGCTTAAATTATATCCAAGAGGCGTACCCAAGGTGTACGTTTTGTCTCTAAATAAACGATTCTCGGTGGTAGGCCACAACATCAACCGCCGGCGTAAGTTACCACCCACCAGACAAAGACATGCCGCCAAGCGATTCGTCGTGCTCCGGCATAATGTCTGGTGAAGCCGTTCGGAGGACGGGTCTGAGCAGTTGTGTTGCGATATGTGCCGGGTGCGATGCGCCAGATGGTGTTGTGTCGGGAGTTTGTTCGTGGAGGGTAGCGGGATCCGAAGCACGGTTCTCCGCTGGCCGACCGCAGGTAGTTGGGGGCCCAAGTAGTGTGCCAGCCACATACGAAAGGCTGCCCCGCCAACTGCGAAAAATCCCAGGGTGGCCCCATCGTGCCGGTTGGCGACCGGACAAGAGGACCCCATGGCGAACCCTTGGGGTTCGGGCGTCCCCGCAGTCTCCAGATCAATCTCCCTCTGGCCCAGCATCGTTGGTCGTATTGTTGGGTTTATCATTGCATCACCTCACTCAACTGCCGTCTTCCTTCCTATTCACTCAGTATTTAAACTTATGAAAAGTTACAAAAGAAAAAGTAGGTGTGCACAGCGGGCGCACGTCCTCTCGTTCATAGTGCACCTCTCAAACATCCGAGGTTTGCACTCCAATATCGATGCAGTACATCACCACCTTGAGACTGAAAAGCCCCACCTACTTTTCTTGACGGAGACCCAGATCAGATGTCCGACTGATGCGGCATACCTCGGCTACCCGGGATACTCTTTGGAGCATCATTTCGTGCAGCGTGCCGGGGTCTGTGTGTATGTCCGCAATGACATTTGTTGCCGGCGCCTCCGTCACCTCGAAGACCCTCACTTCTCGTCCCTATGGCTGTTGGTTGACACTGGTGTGGACAAAATTGTTTACACCTGTGTCTACCGATCGCACAGCGGTGATCAGGAGACAACTCGATTATTTGACCACCTCAGTGAGGCTGCTGACAATACGCTGCATCGGCACCCTGACGCTCAGTTCGTCGCTTTGGGGGACTTCAACGCCTGCCACCAGGACTGGCTCTTCCCATACCAGAGGACCGACCACGCTGGGAGAGAAGCGCGAAATTTCGCGCTTTCTATGGGCCTTTCCCAGCTGGTAGAGCAAGCGACTAGGGTGCCTGATATAGTTGGCCATACTGCCAACTGTTTGGACTTTCTGCTGACCACTGATCAGGACAGATGTGTTGTAACAGTTTTCTCACCATTGGGAACTTCAGACCACTGTCTGGTGAAGTCTGTATCGTCCTTCTCCCCACCAGATCACGACTCTCGTGGTGAACGGCGAATGTGGCGATACAGGTCAGCGGATTGTAATGAGATGCGCCACTTCTTTGCGTCTTATCCTTGGCAGCAGGTCTGCTTCTCTTCTGACAATCCGTCGAGCTGTGCGGACGCTATAACCGATGTGGTGCGTCAAGCTATGGAGTATTTTATCCTATTCAATGACGTGCCCGTCGGTGGCTCGGCTCGCCCATTGTTCAATGCCGATTATGTCCATGCTGAACAGCGTAAGCACATGGCATTTATCGCCTGGGTTGACGCTCGTGACCGCGGAGCTCCGGATCTAAGCTCAAAGAAGAGAGCCTTTAACCGTGCTGCCAAGTCCTACAAGAAGGCGCTCAAGAAGGCTCCCTTCGACCGCATTACCCATATTGGCAACAAGTTATCTGCGCAGCCATCCGGTAGCAGATCTTTTTGGTCCCTTGCCAAATCGGTTGAGGCGAACTTCTGTCGGCCCTCACTGCCTCCGCTGGTTTGGCCTGATGGAACACTGGCTCATACGGCGAGAGAGAAAGCAGGTCTCTTTGCTTCTCTCTTTGCCCATAATTCGCGTCTGGATACTGGCAGTGCTACTCCACCTAATTTAACTCATTGCGGAGCTTCAATGCCTGAGGTTCGCTTTAGAAACAAGGAGGTTCTGAGAGTACTGTGTCGTCTGGACGTGAATAAGGCTAGTGGTCCGGATGGTATACCAGCGATTGTTCTTAAAGCATGTGCGCCTGAGTTGTCTCCTGTATTGACGCGCTTGTATCGCCTCTCATTTAGGACTGGTATAGTACCCAAGTACTGGAAGCTTGCTAACGTGCAGCCCGTGCCCAAGAAGGGTAGTCGTGCCGATCCTGCCAACTATCGGCCGATTTCGATCACCTCCATACTTTGCAAAATTATGGAGCGCGTATTGAACTCGCGCCTCTTGGCATACCTGGAAGGTAACGATCTCCTCAGTGACCACCAGTACGGCTTTCGCCGCAATCGGTCAACTGGGGACCTACTAGTGTATGCCACTCACTTGTGGGGCGAGGCCCTCGAGAAGAATGGGGAAGCGATTGCTGTCTCCCTTGATGTCTCGAAGGCCTTCGACCGGGTTTGGCACGCTGGCCTTTTGGGTAAGCTTCCAGCGTACGGCATTTCCCCTAGTCTGACTGGCTGGGTAAAAGACTTCCTGACTGAACGGTCCCTGCGAGTTGTTGTCGACGGATGCTCTTCTGAGCCCATGTCAACTAATGCCGGTGTTCCTCAGGGGTCTGTTCTCTCTGCAACTCTGTTTCTGCTGCATATTAACGATCTGCTGATGCCCGGTATCTATGGGTATGCGGATGACAGCACAGTTGTAGAGAGATACCTGCCGGATGCTCGGGCTAGTAGGGAATCAATCCGGTCCGAAAGAGAGGCCATGGTTGAGCGAACGAGTGTTGCACTGCAGGCAGTCTCCGAATGGGACAATGCCAATCTTGTAGCATTCAATGCCGCCAAAACATAGGCGTGTCTTTTTACCGCCAAAAGGAGCCCGTTCACCTTGGCTCCTACTTTTCGAAATGTGTCCTTGGAGTGTTCCGACCGCCTTCAGCTTTTGGGAGTTGAGATTTCCTCGAACCTTAACTTTGGGCGGTTCATTGAGTCCAACGCTAAGGTGGCTGCCAGGAAACTAGGCGTTATCGCAAAGGTCCGGCAGTACTTCACACCTGGGCAGTTTCTAATGTTATACAAAGCACAGGTCCATTCGTGTGTGGAGTACTGCAGCCACATTTGGGCTGGTGCTGCCAAGTGTCACCTGGCCACTTTGGATTCAGTGGAGAGACGTGCAAAGAGGCTGATTAGTGACCCTGATCTAACTCGAGTTGGTCTCCAAAGCCTAGAGCACAGGCGTAGAGTAGCCAGCCTTTCGGTGTTCTATAGGATGCATTTCGGGGAGTGTGCGAGGGAATTGCATGATTTAATTCCCCAATCTCCGTTCCACCAGCGGACGACCCGTCGTACGGCTGGTTTCCACCCTTACGTTGTTAACACCACTACGATCCGGACGAAGCGTTTCGCCTCCTCCTTTATACCGCGTACATCGAGGGACTGGAACAATTTGCCAGCGGCAGTGTTTCCGTCGGACTACAATTTGAGTGTCTTCAAGGCTAGAGTGAATAGGCTCTTAATAAACTAGTGCGCTTTACCATCAACGATTGCGTCACTGCTTACCATCAGGCAGGATTGCGGTCAAGCGCTGGTTTATAATATGTAAAAAAAAATGATTATGGAGAAATATTATTAAAAATATTTAAATATTCCGTTTGGAGACCTACGTCCAACTTTTCAAGCCTAAGCAGTCGCGCAATAGAAGCTATTGCTTTCCGCTTTCGTAATTCGTACCTGCGTTTTTATTTATGTAACAAATTGATACGAGAGAAAGTAAGAAAAATAGAAAAACCATGTATGGATTTGTTATGTTTATTACAAAGTACTTTTGATGTTTAATAAATATCAAACGTACTTTGTGATTAACGAACGAACTTTAAACATTGTATAAAGTTCTTTCAATAAACGTACATCACTAAAACGTATTGATTACTTGCTTCTGTGCAGTGTGCACAAAGAGTATAGTAAGTATATAATAAGTGTGCATCTAGAATTCTAGACTGTCATAATAAGCTACTGTCAAGGGCTACTGTCCTCTATTCCACAGAGTACTTTTTTATACATATTCTTTGTATCTCTATCTTTCTTTCTTTCATATCTTTCTTTGATTTCTTTTTGTTTTGTTTTGAAAATATTGTTTTGTTTCAATTTTTAAACAAACTCTACAGAAATACTGTTCTATTTGTTTTAAATGCAAAAGTTAAAATGCCTGAATTTAAGAAATTTATCCGAGAGGTCGTTAAGAATTCTGGCTCAAAATCGTATTACAACAATATTAGATTTTCTTCAAGAAGATGTTTCTAAGTTATCAGCGTTAACTAAATTGAGCCTGTCTGATATATTAACAATTAGAAATGAAATATTTACAAAATTTTCAGCACCACTAATTAATGGAACCGATTTATTTAATAAAGTTTTCAAGACAAGAAGTCGAATTAGTACAGGTATAGAAAGGTATGCAATGAGACTGTCTATTATTACCTATCTCAAGTTAACCTATCATCGGCTGTTGCCTAAGGAAGAAAAAAAAATATACATAAGCCCTACTAACTTTTAGAAACCTCTGTGGCACCTTAGCACTTAAACATTTTCAAGCGTTATCTCTCAATTTAAATTAATTTCAGGTTAGATAGTATAACAGATGGTGGAATTCCCGTGAGATATATTACAGAGATATGTGGCCTTGCAGATTCAGGGAAAACTCAATTGTCATTCCAATTAGCTGTTAACTGTGTCAAAGATGACTCTAGCACCGTCCTTTATGTTGATACTAAAGGGGATTTCTCAGCAGTAAGAATACAGAAGATGTTGGATGCAGGAAAATGTTGTCATAAGGTTTTGATTTAATTTTTATTACAGTAAATGTATGTATGTTTGTTACTCTTTTGTACAAATATTACTGAACAGATTTGAATGCAACTTGTCACACAGATAGTTTATTATGATTAACATATAGGATAGCATTTAAGTTGTTGTGGCCTAGTGGTTAAAATACGAGCCTCTCAAGTATGAGTGCGTGGGTTCGATTTCACAGGCAAGTACCAATGTAACTTTTCTAATTTATATGTACCTACTTTCTAAGTATATCTTGACACCAAAGGAAACATCTTGAGGAAACCTGGACTTTAAGTCTGAAATCGCCAACCTGCATTGAGCAAGCGTGGTGATTACGCTCAATCCTTCTCTGTATGAGAGGAGACCTGTGCCCAGCAGTGGGACAATAAAAAGGTTAATGATGATGAACATATAGGGTAGCGTTTAAGTTGTTGTGGCCTAGTGGTTAAAATACCAGCCTCTCAAGTATGAGTGTGCGGGTTCGATTCCACAGGCAAGTACCAATGTAACTTTTCTAATTTATATGTACTTTCTAAGTATGTCTTGACACCAATGACTGATTAAAAGGTGAAGGAAAAATCTTGAGGAAACGTGGACTCTAAGTCTGAAATCCCCAATCCGCATTGAACAAGCGTGGTGATTATGCTCAATCCTTCTCTGTATGAGAGAAGACCTGTGCCCAGCAGTGGAATGATAAAAGATTGATGATGGTGATGATGTTAGTAGAAAGTTCTTTTTTTTCGTTAAAACATTGGGGTGCAGAAATACCTATATTAAATCCTTTATTTAGAAATATAATGGGAGTCAATATAGGGTGAAAAAAAAGTTTTAATTATTATGAAGTCCTATTGAAATAATATTGAAAATGAAAATTTTTGATTCGATTATAATAAATGCTTTTATTTTTTAGGATATGGCTTCAATCATGTATAAAATAAGAGTAGTTCACATATGGACTATGGAGGATTTAGTTGAGCTATTAAAGAGCCTTAAAAACAAATCACTTGTAATTGAAAACTTATCCCTAATTATTGTTGACTCCTTACCATGTTTGATGTTTCAACATCTTGGAGATGACAATAAAATAGGTAAGTTAAAATAAATTATAATCACAAGAGCAAAAGCTATTAATTCATTAAAATATAAATGCAATAGTCTCTCACACAAACAGTATAATAATTCACTGTAGAAACTTAATAAAAAAATATATTGCAAGAATATTGATGACCAACCCCACACCCACTCCCAGAGAGGTGGTAGCCTGTGCTTTGTCCCTTATAGAATCCCAGCAATATTATAGGCTGATTATGTTCTACGATATGACATGAAAAGCCATTTTAAAAAGTATTTATGATTACATTAATAACAGTACAGTGGATCCCCGATCCGGTCCGACAAACATTTTGCAGGGCAGTGTCGATCTATCGAATTTATCGGATTATAAAGTACTGCCTAAGAACCCCTATACTCAGAATTTTTTACAAAACAGTACCTTGTAATCCGTCAAATTCGAGCACAATACTGATGGTGCCTACAAGTTGTTACTTGTTAAATTGTGAATTAGCATAGACATGTATGTAATAGATGATGTCAGATTATAAGGCATCTCGTAGTAGCCAGGGGCCGGATTACCGAGGCTTCACTGTATAATATATTATATTATAGGTACTAACATAGTGTGCATAATACATTCTTCAATAAAAAATGTACTTTTTATTTTTTAAGGATACAATGCTACCATCTTTTGTTCGGGTACTAAAGCCATTTATCTAACCAATTTAAAGAAGCTGTTTTTTGCTAGTTTTATTTAAAGCTAATATTTATACTTATTTGCAGGACTGTCGCTTTTGAATGTCTTAGTCAACTATAGCAGATTTATTGCAAATGAATTTAATATGGGAATAATTTATATAAACATACAAACAAGATGGATAGACAATGATATTTCTGATATGGAAGGTAAAGCCTAGAAATTACTGTGTATCTTAAATTCTTGTGTCACCAATATTTACCACACTCTTCTGAAATTACTGATTTTCATGAATTTTTATATGCATATTTAGTAGGTTGGAGAGTTGGCTATTAACTATTTTCCATACCCCTAACATTTTTCATCCCTAAATTTTTTTTTTGGGCTATAATAATTTATTCTTTTAAAATTGAATTCAAATTTTCACCCTTCTACAATAAAATCCTGTTTTAAATAGCAATTTTAATAAAATATTTTCTAGAAATAATGGATGACAAAACATAGAAAATATATTACTGAGGTTGTTTAATGTTTCAGTGTAAAAGACCCTACTGGCAGCCTAGGACCTCGCGGTGAAGGACAGGTGGCGCTCGTACTTCCACGAGCTGCTGAATAAGCAGCACCAAGAGGTGCAGACACTGGAACTCCCTCCGAACCTTGGACTAATGCCCCCGATAACGCCTGAGGAAGTCCATACGGCTCTTCGTCGCACGGCGAATCGGAAAGTCTGTCGGAGCTGACGGAATCCCCATTGAGGCCTGGAAGGTGATGGGTCCTCGCGGTGTGGGCATGTTAACGAACTTCCTGAACCGCGTGCTCCTGAACGGCAAAATCCCGAGCCAATGGAGGCTGAGTATCATTACCTCAGTCTTCAAAGGCAAGGACTCGGTACAGGGGTGTGGTAATTACCGCGGTATAAAGGTCATGTCCCACACCATGAAGATCTTTGAGAGGATTTTAGAATCCGGCAGGAGTGTGCAGTCTCGACGTGTCAATATGGGTTCCGTCCAGGGTACGGAACCAAGGACCCTATCTTCGCCCTAAGGATCACCATGTAGATCGAAGAACACGCCTCTGTGTATGATATGCAGAAGGCCTTCGACTGTGTCCCTCGGAGGGGTGATCTGGTGGGCACTGAGGTCCAAAGGGGTACCGGAAGCCTATGTTGACATAATTCGAGACATGTACCTCAATTCCGATTCTATTGTTAGGACCGCTGTTGGCGACACTAAACCATTCCCATCACAGTTGAAGTTCACCAGGGATCCGTCTTTATTCAGTTAGTGTGTTTCACCAGAGGACGTTGTACGACTAACGCTGGTGTCACTTTATTAAAACTTATATTTGCAGCGTGGGAAGAATCCCAAGATGCGATAGGGATTTTTTGTGACCTCTCAAAGGCTTTTGATTGTGTCAATCATGAAACCTTACTTTTAAAGCTTGAACATTATGGGCTGGGTAAACTTGCACTCAGCTTGGTAAAATCTTATTTAATTGATAGACAACAGCAAGTTCAGATAAATGGTGTCAATTCTCCGGGATTGAAAGTCAAAATGGGTGTACCGCAAGGCGCAATTTTGGGTCCTTTCCTCTTTTTAGTATATATAAATGATCTACTGCATCTATTAAAAAAACCAACCACATATTGTATTGTTTGCTGATGATACTTCGTTAATTTTTAAAATCAATAGACGTTGCTCAAACCTTGAGGACGTAAACAATGCTTTCAGCAAGTCCAAAATTGGTTTACTGCTAATAATTTAGTACTAAATGCAAAAAAGGCTAAGTGTATAAGATTTGCGTTACCAAATGTTACAAGTACTTACTCCGATATAGTATTGAACAAGGAGAAACTCGAATTCGTCGAGAGCACGGTTTTGCTGGGGATCACGCTTGACTCGAGGCTACAATGGGGTCCTCATTTAACATCTCTGGCAGGACGGCTTACTTAGTTCAGCAGCATATGCTGTCAGAAAAATCCGTCAATTTACTGATGTAGATACTACGAGACTAGTATATTTTAGGTACTTTCATAGTATCATGTCATACGCATGAGCTCCACGCGTCCGGCGACATAGAATTGCGACGTTAAGGCACGCATTTCCGCAGCTTGGGCAAAATGGCGTGAAGTGACAAGTATCATTTGAGACCCCAAAATGCCGGTTAAGCTTAAAGGACAGGTCTATAAGACCATCATTAGACCTGTTCTTCTGTATGGCAGTGAGGCGTGGCCTATGCTTGAGCGACTCAAGCAGGAGCTGCCTGTCAGGTGGATGTGTAGAGTTACGCGGAAAGACCGCATCAGGAACTCCCGCATCCGTGACATAGCAGACAAACTGCAATAGGGTCGCTTACGCTGGTACGGTCACGTCTTACGAAAACCAGCATGTTGCGTGGGTAACAAATTTCTTACCATGGCGCCTCCGCCGGACCGGAACAAGCGAGGTAGACCAAAGACATAGCATAAACTTTATACTATGCCAAAGACGTACTGGCTTGACGTTGTAAGAGATGACATGCGTGCCAACAATCTCACACCACGGGATGCCAAAGATCGTGCGAAATGGAGGATTAATTTTAGGAAAGCGGATCCTGGGCTCCAACGCGTAAGCCGCGGCTGCAACCGGGATTATACGCTGAGATGATGATGATCTTGTTTAATGTTTCAGAGGATGGTGAGTCAACTTCAGCATTCAGGGAACCAACTTATATAGAGAAAAGGAATCGTTGTCTAGGAAGATATTGGGAACAGATTCCAGCTTTAGCATTACAATTGGAAAAACTTGAAAGCAGCTCTAAGGAAATTGAATATGATGCTCAAATTAAAGTGTCAGTTTTAAGTTCGAATGCAGTTAAAAATGAAAATGGGCAATGTATCTTACAGTTAAGTTCAGTAGGAATAACTTGATTGTTAATAAAACATTTGGTTAAATTTATCTTTTTTTCATTCTGAAGAATAAATGATGAAACTTTAAACTGACCGTGACTGTAACCAACTGTAACTATTCACTAGTTCAGCGCCTAGCAACTAGATGGCGGTAAATATTCTTATCATTAACATAGACATATACTAATGGACATGCCGTACGCAGTATGCTTATAATCTGCAGTATTTATTTTGGTTTGAAAAGAGAGAGAGAGATGGCCTATGCTTTCGGTCTAGCATTATTTCTTTCTTCATAGATAATTGAAGATTTTGAGAGAGATAAAGATAGACGTAAGTTTTTTTTTTTTTGTATTTTGGCACTAGTTATGACTTTGTGCCAATTTCAAGTAAAATAAAAATCTTCAAAAGTTCTTCTTTCTTTCTCTTAGGGCTTCGCATGGTTTGTGCATTTAGCCAATGTCACGTGCGTTCGTTTCATGTCGAAAAAAACCGCCGCGCGAACCGATCACTACGAGGAAGATTTGCTACAAAGCCCTGATGTGGCTAATATGCTACAATATTTCACGGTTCTTTATGAATTATTCACTGAATGCACTTTTTACTAAATAAATCAAGCGTTTTTATTTAGTAAACGACACTATAAATAATTTAAAAGTCCAATGAAAAATGAGCGTGGCACTCATATTACTTCCCGCAAAAAAAAAAAAATACATAAGTACACGTAAGTTCATTTTCTCTCTTTCTTTAGGAGTGCCACAATTATTATCTCAAGGCATGTCCATTAGTATATGTCGATGATCATTAACACGTTTATGGTTCTAGAAACTTGTCTATGATTCATTCGATTCAATACTCAGCGCTGCGCGTCAAAGTACTCAGTCAATCACTCGCCTCCTCTTCGTTCACTCTTTCATTTCAGCGCACGCCTGACGGGCGATGCGAGTTAAACTGTGATGGCTCTATTTATCACTTTTGTAAATTCAACATTTTTATGATATTTGCGTGCTTAGTATCTTTCTTAGTGTAATTTAATTTAAATTTATATCTTTGCGTTTACTTTAAAATGGCGAATCAAACCCAGAAAATCGTTTACAAACTGGTCCTCACTGGAGGTAAGGATTGTTCATATATTTTGTGTACTATGGTGATATTTAATATTTCAATGCTGCTGTTATGTTTTATTATGGGTTGTTTTACTAATGAAGTGTATTGTATCTTATTGGTATCTTAATTATTTTGATAAGTGATAATGGTGTCATGAAAAATGCAACACGTGGATTTCTGACGACGTAAATTCTCACCTCGAAACCACATTGTATTTTTATTCAGGACCGTGTGGCGGCAAAACCACCGGACAGTCCCGCCTCAGCACGTTCTTTGAGAATTTAGGATGGAAGGTGAGCAAAACCTTTATTTTTATCAATACTACTGTGTATATCTACATAATATTAACGCATTTATAAAGTGTCTCTATTTTTAATTATAAAAAGTAGAAACTCCACGAAAACGATTATCTGGTGCTAATATGCTTTTCACAACTAAATTGTAATATTAATTTAATCATTCGGCCTATTTTAATGTGAATTTAATTTAATTTCTTCAAGAAAATTATTTTCTTAGCAAAATATTGCTTCCCTCTCGAATTATAAATTGTGGTGTCTCCATCTGGAGATCATATGACATGGTTCCACAATGTCTTTATTTCCAGGTGTTCCGGGTGCCGGAAACGGCTAACGTCCTTCTAAGGTAAATGAGATATCTACAAAAACTACACAGTGCATCACAAACATTAATTCAAGCTATTAAATTTACATTCTCTATCTGAATTGTGTACACAAATACACATTTACAAACTTTAAAAAAAAATGTTACAAAATTATAAATATAAAGTTTCACTGCTCAGCTAAGGCATGTCATTTGTGTTTTCCTAAGTAGTGAAATTGTTTTAATGATAACTTCAATTGCATTTTTTTTTAATTAAGCTAGATTATGTTTGACTGAAACTGGTATAAAATAGTTTCCAATTCCATTATTTTCACTAAAATTATTGATCTGTAAACAAAGAAAGTTAATGTAAATTTAAAACCTGATTTACTTAGTATGCACTGTGAAATTGCCTTAGTTTTTGAAATTTAAAAGCTTGCACAAACACAAATATGCATTAGTTGTTAATTTTTTAACATGTTAAATGGAATTGGGAATTAATGCATAAGTGATGTAATGAAAATCAAAACATGAATTTAATACAATTATACATATTTTGTGTGTTAAATGTACTGCAATGGATATTTTTTCTTTTACAGTGGCGGTATCAAGTTCGCAGATCTCTCTGCAGACGAAGGTAAGACATGACAATAATGTCCAAATATTACATGCGGCATGTCTATGCATCCTTAAAGGCTCCCCTCACATCTTGTCTTGGTGTTCATTGAACATGTAGCTGCGCAAAAGCCTCCTTTCCATAAAATCCTACCAACGCGGCGCTAGCGCAGCTTAATCGCGATATCTACCAGCGCCAGATGCGTGGGCAGCCTCAATTTCACAGCTATAGGTAATAATTTAATTCCATCACGTTCTACATTATACACTAGGCTTTGTCAACCTACATGCATGTTTTAGAATACATGAAATTGGGTACAATGTGATTGAAAAAAAGAAATGAAATTGGTCAATGGACTATCTAAGATGTGGCCTATTCCACGCGTAATGTTTAATTTTCCTCCTGAACAATGCTCCAAATGTTAATCATATAATATGAGGTAGGAAGATTAATACCTATTTCAAAAATGTATGTAGGTATATAATTTACGTCAATGTATTCTGCAAACTTACTAATTTAGACATTATTGGTACTGCAAAAGTGATATTTATCACTGATAAAGCTATTTTCATTCCACATTTGCGGTAATGAAGTTTACATAAGCATATGAAATGTTTATGTTATGAAGAATAGTGCATACAGGAACCTGCTTGATTATGGATGCCAGCATTTCAACTCGCATTGTTCCATGGAATTTACAAACAGAACCTTCCAAGATAAACCTACTGTTGATTTGATGGGCAACAAATTTTACGGAACAGAGTAACAATGGGGGTAAACAATTGATGGCAGCATGTCACATTGCCGTAAAATTTTATTGCATTGTTTGAATAGTAAAAGGTTGAGTTTATATGTCTTATCCATAAAATGTCTTCAATACCAGTAATAGTTGAATGTACAGAATTACGGTTCAGATTATGGTTCCGGAAATTCTCAAATACTTCTTTTTTTTTTTTTTAAATAAATGGTTTTGTAAAACTCAAACATTGCATTGGCAAGTTTGAAGACAGAAACCTCTGCCAGTACGTACCTAAAACTAAATGTATTGTTTAGCATTGACTGCTGCCAAAATCTTATATCACTCGTTTTTCTCGTTCCATCGTACATTGTTTTGTTTAGACTAAGCATTTGGCTGGCTGTTTAATAATAATAATACGTTTATTGAACAAAAACATACATAGACAAAGTTTGCAGGTACATGCCAAGACTTAAAAACTAACAATAGACACGAGAGAGAAAAGAATAAAAGTAATTATCTACACAATATGTAAAGAAAACTCCGCCCGACCCTTAGAAACTAACAATAGATGCAAGAGAGAAAACAATAAAAAGTAATTGTCTATTAACAAAACAATAAATCCTGCCTCCTAAACTAGGTAATGTTTTTTGTTTAATTCTGCTTAGTTTTAGATGAGAACGTCCGAACTGATCCTATTGTCGTATGTAATGTAATCCGCTATGATGAGGATTACATTACAGTTCAATGTCATTGACTTGTCCCTTTCCTAATTTACGTATAATCTGCTTTTAATGTTCCCCTGGGGCTCAGGTTCTCTCTGTGAGGAGTGGTCTGCAATCCATCACGTAGGCTCTGTACTTGTTGGTACCTAATCATACAAATACTAAAATTAGGTTTTTACACATGCATATTCCGTTCCAGCCGATGTATCACTTTAAAAACTAGTGACACTTGTTCAGGATTTAGATCGACGTCATTCGATACATGTTTTTTTTTTATCTCCTTCAAGTTCTTCAGCCGTTTTTGGCGGCCATACCAAGGTCAAATCAGCTTTCTCGATAGAAATTCTCACGTAGATACTGATCTCTTAATACTGCTAGGGGCGTGACTGTCATTGACGTAGACACCACGTGAGGTAGGTCGACTATACGCTCTGCCAAGTGGTAATTGATTTTTCATTGCTAATGCTAGTAATTATAGTAAACACTGGTGTGATGGACAAATAGAACATTTCAAAGAGGAACACAACACTCGAAAGATTTCTTAATACAGTCTAGAGATGAAGTAAACCAACCCTTTGAGTAGAAATAATGTGAAGTACTTTCTAAGTATATCTTGGACACCAGTGACTGAAGGTGAAGGAAAACATCTTGAGGAAACCTGCCCCCTAATCGGCGAACATATTTTTGTCAAATGATTGCGACTAGTTGGGATCGTTTGGACCGAACGGACCATTGGGCGGCCCGAACGATACCAACTGATCCCAACTAGTCGCAATCATTTGACAAAAATGTGTTCGCCGATTAGGGGGCTGGACTTTATAAGTTTGAAATCATCAACCCGCATTGAGCAAGCGTGGTGATTACGCTCAATCCTTCTCGGTATGAGAGGAGACCTATGCCCAGCAGTGGGACGATAAAAAGGTTGATGATGACCCTATGGTTTCTGCGAAAAGATGTCGCTTGAATTCGCGTTGTAAAATTTTCTGCGTCTGTTCTTTTAGATTCGTCGTGAAGGGGGAAAGCCTTTTACATAATAGCACATTCGCTTTTAAATTCGGGCTGGTCCCAAAAAAAACCTGATAAAAAAATCTCTCTGTAAAAATTACGTTTGTTCTAGTAACCTTAAAAGTAGTTAATTGTCGAACAAAATTCCCTTTTACATAATAGCACATTCGCTTTTTAAATTCGGGCTGGTCCCAAAAAAACCTGATAAAAAAAATCTCTCTGTAAAAATTACGTTTGTTCTAGTAACCTTAAAAGTAGTTAATTGTCGAACAAAATTCTAAATTGTCATGTTGTCTTATATGATCCACAATGATATGTTTTGACGTCTAATAAAAATAAACTGCTTTGTTCCCAGAGTACGGTATATAACAACGATAACCACCTGGATTCATGCTAATTGTAAAGATATAATTGTTTAATTCCTTTTTAAAGAAACTTTTTGTTTAGGCAAGAACACTCTTTAGAATGCTTTGAGTCTTGTTTCTTTAATATCTGCCTGACAGTTGTGTGTTGTAAACTCCAAATCACGTGCTATACAATAGTATAGCGGTACTGTGCTCAAAATGTTTCTAGGCTCGATGTAAAAAGCACTTCCTATATCAAGTAATTATGTCTAAGTTATATTATTTCAAGTCATCTAAATAAAACAAACTCACATCATCATTATCAACCTTTTTATCGTCCCACTTCTGGGCACAGTAGGCCTAGTATGAGTTTTCATTACGAAACTCGATCGTCGATATCGAGCGCGTCTGGTTCATCGATTGGCCCCCTTCAAGGTTGTAAGAACTCTCAACCAATGAGAGCGCCAAACGCGCTCGATATCGACGATCGAGTCTCGTAATGAAAACTCATACTAGGCATCCAGGTCTTCTCTCATACAGAGAAGGATTGAGCGTAATCACCACGCTTGTTCAATGCGGGTTGGCGATTTCAGACTTGAAGTTCAAGATCTTTTCCTTCACTTTCAGTCATTGGTGTCCGAGATGTACTTAGAAAGTACATATAACTTTAGAAAAGTTACATTGGTACTTGCCTGATTTGGAATTGAACCCGCGCACTCATACTTTAGAGGCTGGTGTTTTAACCACTAGGCCACCACGACTAAACGCACATATTAGCGTATAATTATCAACATAATTATGTGCATTTATCTACCACCTGACATAACCCTGTAAGTTTTTGAACAAGTCATTTAGTGCCATTTGGAAATCTGAACCAAATGTATGAATCATGCCTGCAATACTTATACAGTAGTCAAATTTTGCTAATTCACATGTGACGAGAATTCCGTATTGTTCGCTTTGTGACATATAGGACAGATGTATCATTTCATATACTGCCAAGACGTAACGCCGGGGTAAAGTCCAATATAAAACAGTCTAGATCCGTATAAAACTCGTATAAATTTTTAAGCGGGCAGTAATTATGTTGCGTAACATCAGATGTATTTGTATTCTGTTACGCCGGGTATTTCGGTTGTTATACATTGGCTACGGTCACGTGAATCGTTTATTTTTGCTCCTGAAGCTCGATCTTCACCTAGAAGACCGTTTTGCCAGCCCCTGTATGTACTGTACGCGAAGCTGCGAAACGCCTCTTGGGTACGATATTGTTGTCAATTTCAGGGATACATAATCGTTTCTTTTTCTGTGTTATTGTTTGCTCCGTTGTATTTTAATATGTAATAATATTCTGGAAATTCTTGGTCGATATTGCGAACTCCATGCTAAAAAGGTTACTTTTGAGAGGCTCTTATCTCTTTATTAGAGTAGAGAGACATTAAGCAGTCACAGAGAAATGTATTATCATTCTGCTCTAATTGTACAGTTTAGGCTCTCCAAAACTCTGAATTCCATTTCCCTTTGTGAATGAAAGGAGCAGCATTAACTTCGCTTAGTCGTTTCTTTTGACGATTGTATTTAGTCGTTACGTGCTTGTAAATCTGTTTAATCCATTATCTTCAAGGCCTCCTGGCGTTTACATTGAATAATACATGTTTCTACTATCGGTATAATCTTCTTATAAAAATTTCATTATAAATCTATAGATAGTGGTTGAGGGAGAGAGGTTTGTTATGAGGCTTCTCGATGGTCTCGAACTCTCGACACGTGAATGTGTGTCGCTGACGTATCGAGTATAAGCTAGTTCACGGTCATGTTCAAGGCGATAGAGACACGTTGTATATGGAATGATGCGTAGTTACGTACCTATCTGTAGCATTGCTAGGCTCTAGAATCGATGCCGAGACGCTCTCGGACAGGTCCAATATGGAATTCTGTTTAATTTTTCGACATTGAATTTTTTGGCAACTGATCGCTTTACTACATTTTGGTCCTTAAATACCTGGTGATACCTGGCGCCTCGAATACGATGTTAATAGTAATTCCATGTTTTTGCGTGTATAATCACCCGACATGTCTTTATACTATATGAAATAAGAAGCTTATCATTAACGACCTGTCGAGGTCTTTATTTATAAGCTCTTTATTTCTCATTTTTTTGTTCGTTTGCCTTATTTCACGCCTGAATTGCTTCGGCAGTTCGTTCTGATAAAATGTAGTTTTATACAATTGAAACGTGGCTCGACTCAATTTTTGCGATTGATATCGACACCGACTATTACCAGATCGAAGAACAGAATACGTAATTTTTCAAGAAATACTCACTCATTGGATTAGACTGGCTTAACGTTGAAAAGGCCTAACAACAATATTTTAAGGCTTTTGATAAGTCTTCTGTAGCACGTGGTCGTACAGGTTCTCTTTATAACTCTAGCAAGTCTACCCTATCTACCTGCAAATGTCTATTATTTACGCATGTTACCCATTAAACAGAAATAGACAATCGTGCCCGGTTCCACCCAACCGCAGTTTTCCGTTCCAGTGCCCCCAACGATTAGCCAGCACTCGAATAAACTGAATATAACTTCAAACCATTGTACTTCTAATAAATTTTATTATGAATCATTTGTCACCAGTGAGTGACGCAGACATCTGTGTTTATTACAATGAGCATTAAATGGTGCCTGAACAATTTCACCATCCGTTTCCGTCAACGCTATGTTTATCATTACATATGTATCTCCTGAGTCTCATGCCACTGACGTAAAACAACAATAATTTCTTTTGGCTCGCATTGCTCAGTTTCATCTCTTATGCTTAGATATCTACATATTTTTGAACATAAAAATATAAGTTGTATATCATCATATACTTCATAACAGAGATGTTCAATACAATGTTACATGTCCATCTTTCATTTTCCTCCACAGTTGAATAATTGCCCAACCATGTGACTTGTAGCTATTATAGTATTTCTAAATCTCTGAATGAGTCTGGATGTTTGGAGAAAGAATAATAATGGCACATACAAGTGTTGACAAAATGCGCAAAATTTATTTCTTTATGAAGTAGCAGTAGGACACTGTGTACTTTTCTTCATTTACTAGAAAAATATTGGCATAGTGGCGTCGTAGATATTTGTCTAGCCTAGCGTACTATTGACAAACACATAAAACTTGTTTTTATAGGGGTAAGTCCGTTCGGACAGACATCTCGCAAGGTTAGGACGACCTCACCAAACAGATATTGATTCATACTCAATCGATGCCGCTATGAAATGTTAATAACCTGTAAGTGGTAATAAGGTTTTTTGTCATAACAAACGAGTAGTCATGTTTAGTGGTCATACGACCTCGTACCCTTTTTCGTCTAACTTACGAAATAGAGAAACAAAAAGTTCGTTAGCTTTCTTGTCCTTAAATTTTTATATGTAATGTTAATAACAGTTGGTATAAAAACCTTTTGTTCTGAAGTAGGGCAGGCCAAGTTTCAATGCTGAAGGTAATATCGACCTACAAATATTTTCTGTATCAATTACGCTTTTGCCTTGAAATGTAATGTCAATATAATAACACAAAGGTAACATTATCAAGCCCTTGGACACTCAATTGTGACATAATAAATCGCTTAGATCTATCATTACTCACGAAGTCATTAGGATTATCAAAACTAAGTTAATGGATTTAAAATCTATTACATATTATGAACTACTGTGAATCATAATCATCCTAAGAAGTATGTATAAGACGAACTGATTTTAACCATCCATCCAGATTGTTTTTACCATATATGATCAAACATGTGCTACGCACCATAGTCCACACAGTTAGCACACAACAAAAAACAAGCATTATCCCGAAACGTAATAGATAAATGATATGTGGCAGATCCATCGAAAAGTGTTTCAGTTGAAATGTGCTCTACCAATTGCAAATGGTGCACGGCCGCGGCTGTAGCCCAGGCAAGCGACGGTGTCAGTGGTGAGTCGGTAACCACCGGTAGCCAACGCTAAAATAGAAGCTCATGTAGTGACTTTTATAAAGCTAAATACTACATACCGTTACAAATCAGGCCATCAATCTATAGCTAAATGATTTATCTATCTAAGCATAGGTACATGTGTCACTCAGCTCTTACCAAATTAGGTAGCCCATTGCAGACCGCTAGTTCATTACTATATCCGCTGTATCTAATAGACAGAATAAATAAAAAAAATAAAAAAAGAACAAGTTAATCGACGAAGTCCAGTAGGTACGCTTCTGTTTCGTCACACAACCGGAGTTTGTTGCAGTGATAACAACCCACATCTGGTATCAATAGGATTGTTAATTGATTGCGGTTTTATGAAGTTTTCAGTTTATATTATCTCGGTCCATGTTCTCAATAATAATATGTTAGGTTTGGTATTGTGCCAGTAACCATATTTAACGATGCACAGTATTTTAAGAATTTCGAAGTCTCATTTGCAAAAGACTCTGATGTAGCACAGTTTTGGTCCATAAGAATATGGATAAAATTCAGTCGTGCCTTCAGCACAAAGAAACTTCATAATTATTACGATGATTGAATTATTTGTTCATTACGGCGTGACCGACTAATTACTTTCAGTCAGGTATCTATCAGGAGCTTTGTTTGGCTTGTGATGATGTTGATAAAAGCGTTGAAACTTCTTCCTTTTTTATGAGGGATTGACGTCAGTGGAGGCGTGTGTTGGTCAACGTCCACAAGAGAGCTGCCAAATACTGCGAAGTGAACAGGAATTTGAATAAACTTTGGAACTCTGAACATTCAAATTATTCCTAAATAAGATCGTTGTAAATTATTAATTTCGTAGTTATTATAAAGTAAATTGATTTAACAATAGCCAAGTATCCCCCTTATTTAAGTAGGCATGGTAGAGAATTTGCTGAGTCATAAAGTATCGTCGATTCACCATGCAAAGCAAACAGAAGCTTGCTTAAATAACGATGAATTATGTAATTTGAATAGTGCAGTGAAGTTGGTCATGAACACAAAGCACGCGATACGATAATAAATTCGATTTGCACGTTATCTTCGTCAATACAATTTTATGTTCTAAAATAACTTTCTGGTACATTAATTTTAACTGGATTCTTTCCCTGATTTGTACAGCTACATAAAGCTATTGTGGTTGGTTTGGTTTTTAATTCATTATTCAAAATATATCTGTGATCCAGTTTTTATTTGTCCAGATTTAATGAAATCTCTTTCATAGCTATGAAGACTGGCAGCCAACAAATTAAGTATTTATTTTTTAGTTGAACTATTAACAGTTTGCAAATTATTATTATTACAATAAATATATATAACTGCTATGAAGTCTTAGTTATCTTTACCTACCTTTAAAATACCATGTCGTTCATGGTACGAAAGCGTTTGACCTCGACACGTTGACTTTGCAATTAGGGACTAAAAAATGATTACAGTATTGTACAATAGCAGATGGATTTGTTAAAAAAGCAAAGCTTTTTGCTCGAAGAAGGAAATTTAATTAACCCCTTATTTCCTTATTTAACGTTACTATCACTCCTTAGCAAGAAACCTGTACTTAATTGAAGCTTTTTCGCCGTTTTGCAAACTGTTTTGTGTTTTCTTAGTATCTACGTGCTTAGCAAAAAACTTAATAAAACAATAATGTTTTTATCAAGTTCATGGCTGTAGATTTTTCTTATCTATCATGTGATACCTACGTGGCCACTTTATAGTAGGTAATTTATAATTATGTCCGGTGACAAGTAAAACCAGTAGTATTTATGAGAGGCTGTCTGTACTCGAATCTTAATTACCTAGGTATTACTACTTACATAATTGCGCAAAAAAACTTATCTTGTAATGACGATGAAGATTTTTTGTCTAAAATAATGTTTTTTGGTACTTCTACCAGCTGTAAAACATTGTAATGACACCGTTTTACATCAACTTCATAAATTGCCGAGGCAGCTGTCGTCAACGTCATTGCCCGTAAATCTTTATAAACTTTTCGCTAACATCCTACTTTGAAATGAAACTATTATTACCCTACAATTACACCCACTCTGTTTCAATAATAATAAAAAAAAAAAAACACTGAATACTTGAATTATCCACGTCCATTGCGAGTTCATTGGTATGACTCTGAAAATAAACTCGCAGACAACCGCTGCCGAAGTCGTCTCCTGGCACGCCTCTAGCTGAAATAATTAGTTTATTTTTTTAAATATAACTCCACGGTACTTACGTTACAAACTCCGTTAATTACATCGGGAGCCTCACTATTTGTAAACCCAAATAGATTTCCACATATCGTTCTTATTAGACAGATATCCTGCTGTTGTAATCAATCGTTCGCAAGTGTGTGTGAATATATGTATATTTACTGCCTGATTGTAATGCAGTGTAAACCGGTGGTATTCAAAATGACTACATTACCGCTCTGTTACGGTTAGAGTCGGAATCATCTTACATAAACAGTATACCTCTGACGTTGTACCTTCTTAATTGATCGGTACCACTTAGAGGGCGTTGATATCGTAATAAGAACTCTCAGCATCAGCATTTTGTCATGTACTATGTAGACTACCGTTATCTACATATGTATAATAGGTATCTTCATCGGAACTACTAGCAGACTATCTAGGAAATTATTAACAATCGATGAATGATTTGCATGTTTGCTTCATCGAGACCAAGAGTCATGACTTATGATATTTACTTATGATTACTTATGATATTTTATGATTACAAATTAAGCTTCTAACAAGCTTAATTTCTAAATCGTGTAAAGCTGTTATGCTAAAATCTATATCCGTGCTTATTTTTTGGCAATGATTATAATAGTGCCTCCCGGGGTCGTTAACAGTGATTTCAAATGATAATAATATACGAGTAGTGCGCGGCTTGTCGCGTCAGTGTCCTCTTGCGTCATAAACATGTCTCGTGGTTCTCATCACAAGTTCGCATCATAGCGACAAATAATATTTAAAATATTGATATTTATAGTTGTCGTAAACGTCACTTCAATCTCGCTGAAATTCAAGTCAATGTGTCAGTGACTTTTATTTTTTTCGTTAAATTACAAAGGCATTGACGACTATTGTAATGTAAAGGACTGCCGGGCCGCTTTTATTGAATTTCATCTTTTATTCATTAGGTGATGCCAACATGAGTATACTTGAGCTATGATTTTCAGTCACGTTCTATAAAACATGGGCTTTCAATTTCCGTTCATTTGGAAAATGCATGTGGATTGTGTGCGTGACACCAGTTCGCTAAATTAAATTAAACTAGCTTTATCCGACGATGTTTATTGGTACAGAATGCGCTGTAAATTGCCGTGGTCAACGTTCTTTGCAAAACGTTTGTATTCCGAGAACTGTCGTCATTTATTTATGTATATCGGGTAATTTATCAGATAGCCTTCAAAATTTTCTGTACGTCAAATAGAATATTTAAGGCACTTTCTGTGAGTTGTACGCGGTGACATAGTCTCTTTGGTAGCTTTTCACTGCACAATTTCCGCCGGAAATTGGAATGTCCGTTTTTTTTTTCTGAATCATTTCCTGGTTAACTTAAATCAAGGTTTCTGTAGTGGACAATTCGCAAAAAAAGAGACGCCGTTTTATTGATCATTATGTATTTATGGTTTAATCAAACATTCAATTTCCTGATAATATATGCCAACATGGTTGCTGACCAATTAAAGCCACGAGATTTCGATTACTGCTACGTAAACATAATATTGTTGTAAATTAACCACGCGCAAAGCCACGTGTTATCAGTTGTAGCATCGTATAAACAGCCAATAAAAACGTAGTTAATTATATTTGCTAGTCAAGATTTTAATGTGAAGTGTGTATAATACTTACCTACTTTAATCGAGGTTATAGTTGATAAAATGATAAAGGTTTGGACTACTGCTCTGGGGGAAACCCGTTTGTCAGTACATACCTAATCAACAGCTTGGTACAACGCTCCATTCTGTCTAGCCTTTTTCCAACTCTTCATGTTTGGGTGCACTTTTAGCTATAGCTAATGCAGGACCTGCACCCTAATTCCGTAACACACTATTATTATCAGTTGGAAACATTTTGAAGCTTATTGCTAGTCCATTGTTCCATATATTCGAAAACTGTCTCTGCGTACTGTCTAGTCGGCTATGTAAATAACGCAATGAATGTTGTTCAACTGTCAAAATGAAACCCATTGCTACTGATAGTGTGTTACGTAATTACCCTGCACTATTTTACATTGACCTATTGTTTGTCTATTTGATCTCCACAATCCAGTAGACCTAGTATGAGTTTTCATTAAAAAGACTCGATCGTCGATATCGAGCGCGTTTGACTCATCGATTGGCTCGCTTCAAGGTTGTAAGAACTCTCAACCAATGAGAGCGCCAAACGCGCTCGATTTCGACGATCGAGTCTCGTAATGAAAACTCATACTAGTAATACGTAACACGGTACCTATTGGTGAGGTTGGTTGCTAGTTTTTCGGTCTTTCTGCCTACCAACCATAGCCTCTGTCAAAGATCTACGAATGACATCGGGTACAAACGCTCTTTTTTTTTTGTTGGGTTGGGACATCATCGAATGACTTCTCCCGCTTTGGGTGGAGCCAGAGGGCGTGTCAGACTTTTACTGACTAAAACCCACCCGTGTTTCTTTACTTGCAAGTGCGACGGCCAGGGCCACAGTTTCTTGTTTAACCTACCCGCAACCCTGATCCAGGGTACAAACTGTCTAACGTCCTTTCCGAGGCACGAAGAGAAATGATAAAATAATATCGATATGTAATAGATTTTTAAATAAACATGCATTCCTCAATATTTTCAGTGGTACTGCGCTTATTGCACTTGTTTGTTTGGCTCTAATTCAGACACACTAATAATTCACACTAACACGTTTTTAATTGGTTATTGTTGAGAAAATGAACATTTCATTTGTTTATGACCATCTGTTTTATCTGTAATCTATATACTTTGACCTTTAAAAGCCACGCCTACACTTTTCCTGAAACCGGTAATTAAAAAGTTGATTAACTGATTCTTTTTAAAGAAGAATTTCTTTATTCTAATTTAAATAAATATACCCTCCTTGTATATTCTTTAATTAGAATAGATCCTAATTAGTACTTTGTTTCTTGCCAAGTTAATAATCATTTACTTTCTGTCTAGCAGTTAATTTACCTGACAAGAAAACGCGTCGTCATTTACAAAGTTTATCTTATTCAGAATGTTTAAAATACCTGCAAGAATAAACTTTGACCATCTGCTCTATTTCATGGCAATCGTAGTCTGTTTATCAGTAATTGTGTTGGCAGTATTGAAGCAACTATTATGGTATTAGATACATTTATTACGGTAGTTCCCAAACACTACGTCATTCGCTAATTTAGGACATGCTTGCGTGGGTTGTAGCTTGTTATGATGCAAACCATTTATCACTGCACTTACTCATCCATAACAAAACATCACATCTGTGTGATAGTCTGATTTGCTGGGTGTTAAAACTATAATGGTTCCGTGTCAACCAAAGATGGAGTTATACAGAATTAATAACGCTATTCCGTTTTTACAACGCCAAAGAATGGCGTTATCACGTCATAGTACGGCTCCTGATCTTCAATGCATGCAGGGTAATTGCATAACACACTATCAGTAGCAATGGGTTTCATTTTGGCAGTTCAACAAAATTCATTGCGTTATTTACGTTCTTGCAGACACATTTTCGAATATATGGAGCAATGGATTTGCAATATGCTTTGAAATGATTCCAACTGATAGTAACACAATTAGGGTGCGAGTTAGATATAAAGGGTGTATCTGACATCGACGCACAAACGAGTACCATGGATCCAGTACATGATTCTGAACCCCCCAGTGGTGGAATTTTTCGTCGGCTTTTTCATGATTTAAAAAAAATAAATGTAGTTTTTTTTTACTTCAGACCATTCACAATTGCTATACTTTTATAACCCAATAAGATTTTAAAGTAAAAATTAAATAATTCGCTAATTACATAAAAAAGCGCAATGAAAACAAAACCCGAAAAAATCTTATCAGCTGATTTAATAAGTTCACATCAGGGATCAACGTCATACCTACAAACTCGCACGGCGGCACGCTTGCAACGTTCAAAAGCCGAGCCGACACTTTATTTTAAACACTGTGTATTCTGTAACCGTTCATTAACGACATAAATGACTATCATAATTTTATTAGTGGCATGCGGTCTAGCCTTTTCGCGAAGTTTGCTTTACGATGTCAGATACACCCTGTATATGAAGATGCATGATAGTGTACTTACTATAATATATTATTATTATTATTGCTCTCAGAGGGAAACCTTTGTATTCATAAATGTGTATTTCTTGTTGCAGCGTTAAAATTCCAAGAGAATCTTCTAAGGACTATGATACAGATTGAGAACACTTTCTTCGAGCTGGGCAGGACTTGTCAGAGGGATTGCCTAATTATATGCGATAGGGGAGCGATGGATGCCAGTGCATGTAAGTTTCAACTTTCCTTCGTTAAAAGAGGAACTTTTTCATCGAAATTAATAGCGTTTTGATTGATACGCCTCATTTCCTTGATCTATGACCACAGTTCTAACAGGTTTTGAGACAGTACTGTGAACGCAGAGATTAACGGATACTATTTATATAAAAAAGTCTATTATAACATTTATAACTGACCGCAAAACAGCGTCATGCCATGATTATGATTAAGTACGAACAGACAGACAAATGGACGCCTGAAGGGCGAGCAAGTTTTTTTTTTTTATAAATAAGTATTTTATCGTCTACAGTCTGCACTCTAGATATGATTATCAACATGGTCAGGTACTAACAGATTATACCTGGAAGATAAACCAAAACACGTGCCCAATAAATAAGGCTTATCTACATTTGCGGTTTATTTCCCGTTCGTAAATCAGATCCCAATAGTCGAAATCATTTGACAAAAATGTGTTCGCCGATTAGGGGGCTGGTCTTACAGTATGGAAGGTAACCAATCCAACTACTGATGTTCACATAATTAGGAAACATGAAAATATTATTAGCCTAGGTTAATTTAAAAATAAAATAATTCACAAGCCGTGGTGGACGGGTCTGAGCAAACGATGTAATGTTGTTGTAACTTTCAGATCAAAGGTTATTTCACCCATCAATTCATATTTACCATTTGCACATTAATGGTAAACAAGTCACGAACACAGGATAATGGTGTCAGTATGCATTTGATTGCTAATTATAACATTTATCATAATTTATACTCATTGAGCAAACTCTTTGTATTCTCTGATTCATAAATGAATAGCTACTTCTTTATAAAATGAATCGCCATTTGTATTGGAAATTGGTACATTACTACCTACATACTACCTGTCTACTGTGATACTACAATCAAGTAGTATAATAATAAGTTTATATACCTACTCACCGTGTGAAGCACCTATATGGCATAGCTAGAAAAAACCTGTGTTACAAGTCTCTAAGCCCCATTTAATGGACTCGGTCAAACAGGCTGGTAACGTTTATTTCTGTTAAAGAAAAAAATGAAACAAATTTTTTTCATTAAAAGAAATAAGAAGAGTGGAAATTTTTGAGGCGGCCGTTGCCCATAAGTGGGAAAGAATAGGCTCATAAAACACTACGTCCCTAAGTGTTTTAGGTGATGTAAATGTTTATACTGAGATTTCAATATTTTATTATTATTTGTTACATTTATAATGTACTATACTAGCTGTGCCCCGCGCTTTCACCCGCGTAAGCTTCGAACCGAAAGAGCTCAGTTGATGTAAAATATGCGCCTGTTAAAATAATGGGAGCAATATGTACGTCCGCGTTTGCTCCCTTTTTCGCAACATTTTTTGTTCCTGCTCTGCTCCTATTGGTCATAGCGGGATGTTTCATAGCCTATGTCATTTCTCAGGCTCGTAGACTATCTGTGTACCAAATTTCATTACAATCGGTTCAGTAGTTTTGGCGTGAAAGCCGGACAGGCAGACACGAGACACTTTCGCATTTATCATATTATTGGTAATTAGTATGGGTTTGCAGTTTTAACTGGAACGTGATAGATAGAAATGCAATTCCTTTAAACTAGATTGAGGTTTTGTAATGAGTGGAAACTTGCACAATTGTAATACAAATACTTTATTTTTCGTGACAAAAACACAGGAAAATGGAGGTGCACTAATTTATGTCGCTACCATTTAAAATTCCCTTCATTATGTGGGACATTTAAATATGATCGACGTGAAGGTCGTAAACATGTTTACAAATATTTTATTGTACGAAAGAAAATACCCGCTGGTTTTTTTTTATCACATTTCCGCAGATAACGTCTGCATACTCTTTTGACAGGCACTGCAGATAAAAATAGACGTTGCGTGGTTTTGGTTTACATACACTTTTGAGGTTAAATACACGTGATGTTTACAATCAGTGCAACAAGAACACGGTAATGCATTACCGTGACAAGACTGAAATCATAGAAGCGTAGCTAGGTTAGGTATTCAAGTAGGTGCCAGGAACTTGGACGTGTAAACCGAAAATACCATGAGATTGATTTAGCACCTACAACCATGGTGCAACACTGGAGTCTAGAACTATTATAGTACACAATCAACATACGTACTACTATCTGTCAGATTTCCTTATTAGATTTTCAATTTTATCACTAAAGCATTAAGGCTCAAGTTCGATTGGGAATATCTGACAGTTTGGGATAGCTTGACCTGCAGGCTGTGGTCCGTACAACGCTGACATCCTTGCAAATTCCCACTATGTCTCGATAAACACGAGTGGAGTGGAGGGGCAAAGAGAACCACGAACATAAATATACATATTCTCCCATTATGTGCCCTGTCTCTTTTTACCGTCGCTTTTTTGTTTTTGATTTTTAAATCACAATCACACTAAAGATTTTTTCACTTCAGAATCACTCATGGTTTAGTAATAATGAGGATTACGACAGCATACATCAAACAATAAGTACTAATCACGAACATTTACTTTAAAAAAAACCTCGTAATTTTCCTGTAAGTTCTTATTCAAACTTGAGTTGTTACGTATATTCCAGCCACGCGCGAGCACCAAGACGGACATTTGCACTTTGATGCAAACTCCAATATTGTTTACTTCTGACGATATCTGAATGGGTCATAAATACAAATTATAGTTATCTCTACTTGACTCTTGACTGTTTATAAATCAGTTACTCCAATTACAGTAATTAATCATACCTTCAGTACCTATAATACCTAAATAGGTAGGGACAATTACTTGTTATTTCTTTCCGGACATGACTCAATAGCTGTAGACTTGTTATGTAGATTACTTCCGTATAGTCATTCGCTGACGTTAAAAAATACTAAAAAGTATGTCAGGGTGTTACATAAAATTGGCGGGCCGCCGAATGCTACATTCATTTATGACTTCTCAATCGTTGCTTGTGCCTAAATAACTAATAGATTTATTTAACACATTTCAGTTATATCAAGAGAGAAATGGGAAGCTATGCTGTCTACTAACAACTGGAACTGCGTGGAGCTGCGGGACAACCGGTATAATCATATCGTGCACATGCTCTCTGCTGCCAACGGCGCTGAAGACTTCTACTCCACAGAGGTTGGCATTAACTAGTAACCTTTCTCTTACACTACAGGCGCCGGCGCCGGACTGTGACATGCACTCGGGAAATGCAGGCCAAACACACGAAACTAGAGCACGTTTAAAATACTCATTAGATAAAAGTCACTCGATGATATGCCCGCTCTATTTTCTTGAGTTTTTAACCTACTTACATATATCCAATCTCTTTGCTTATTATATAAATTTTCATTTATTATCTAATTCATGCTGTTTGTACGCCAATATTCGTAAGATCAGCATAAATTTCCCTTGGTCCTAATCAGTACAATCACCGTGTTTATCGCGATTAATTACCGAATTTAACGTAGAATAATTCTATTATACAAATACTTATCCGAAAAGTAATTGTACTTGCTTGTAACTTAAATAACCATACGTTTTAATGCAACAAATTGATGTGTTTTACATTTTACATACAAAAAGTATTGAAAATCATTAAAATGTCACTATGTAAATAAACGATAAGAGAGGTTAAACATAGACATAATGAATGTCATATCTTTGTAGACGTCATAAAAACATTTTACAGTCTGTTAATTGCTTTTATTATTAAGATATTACGTCTGATTTCTTATCTGAAACCCACTAAACTGAACAGCACCCTACGTAATAAAATCACACCTATATAATTGGCCAAAGTTGTAGGCAGTTTACGCACCAGGTACTCAGTAGTCGTACATTTTTCCCATTATTTTCTAGTTAAATAGGTAAGGTGAATAGACTCTTAATAACTAGTGCGCCTTACCATCAACGATTTGCATCACTGCTTACTATCAGACGGAATCGCTGTTGAGCTAGTGCTAGTAAACTAGTGTTTATAACGTTTAAAAAAATTAGGTATGGTTTGAATTTTTATAAGACATGTCAGTTTTTTTCGAAGGTTTAAACAGAGGTGCTATTTAAATACTATTAGTACCGTAATGGCGTAGTGGTAGTAAACGCGGCCGTTGCGCAAGGAGGCGCGGTTTCGATCCCTGCGCAGTGTAAATATTTGTGTGCATGAATATGAATATTTGCACTGGTCTGGTCGTGCCTTGGAAAGCAAGTTAAGCCGTTGGTCCCGGTTGCCATACAAACATCTAATGGCAGTCGTTACGGATTATTGGAGCTCTCAAAAGTCCAACAATTGGTCTAGCTGCAGTACTTCGATATCGCCTTCAGGTTGTGGAGGTCGGACGG
This sequence comes from Sesamia nonagrioides, assembly GCA_017933935.1. Taxonomy (NCBI): domain Eukaryota; kingdom Metazoa; phylum Arthropoda; class Insecta; order Lepidoptera; family Noctuidae; genus Sesamia; species Sesamia nonagrioides. Next base: position 45,615 of record JADWQK010001587.1, read on the forward strand.
CAGTCGCTTCACGGAAAATATCGAAGTTTAGCCAAAATCAGCAGTTAGACTGGTAAAGCGGACCCCAGCCCCCTAATCGGCGAACATCTTTTTGTCAAATGATTGCGACTAGTTGAGATCAGTTGGTATCGTTCGGGCCGCCCATTGGTCCGTTCGGTCCAAACGATCCCAACTAGTCGCAATCATTTGACAAAAATGTGTTCGCCGATTAGGGGGCAGATTAACGCGGCGATGATGATGATGGTGAATACCGTAATGCTTTTACATCTTCCTATTTATCTAAATTTATTATTGATATCATTAGACTCATGACCTCGTCTGTGTGGGTATTATCGCCTCTAATGCTACGTCAGTTTTAAAGATGAATGGATTTATCCGATGGAAACGATGTATTGATAACCATACCTATCGTCTATTATTATTTTATTTATATAAATCTGCGCGTTATCTTCAAACCGGCTAATTTCAATGTCACTAAACGTTTTAAATGTCATCTAACTCGTGATAAGTCTTTTGTATATGTTTACATGTTATCTAGATACAGATTGTTTTAATACGATAACATATGGATATCGCGTCGTCATCTTGAATAATTAACTGCGAATTACGTGACTAGTTTATCAAAAATATGTCAACAAATATTATGGGAAAGGAAACAAGTATACAATATGTAAAGAAAACCCTGTCCGACCCGTAAGGATAATAAAGGTTAGGTAAACACTTGACCAAATATAATATAAAATTTTACATAATCATCATAGTAACAATACTAATGAATTTTGAAATAATCCTTTTTTCCCGGGAATTAATCCCAATTTCCCCGAAATCTGGTAATTTTTAAAAAAGTGACAACACCGATATTATTATAAGCGAATAGAGACGCGACCACGTCACAGGTGCCGCGTGCCCTGCCCCCCGCCGCCCGCGGAAGGGGTTGCATACAGCACATGTATTAAGTTACCTCTTTTTGCGAAATAATATTTATTTTTTTAGGGGGATTTTTTTTTAAGTTTTGCCTGTCTTTGTGGGCATTATTAGAATCCGTTATCGATACCTAACAATACCTTCACGGATCGGACAGGGTTTTCTTTACATATTGTATAGTGAATGTTACACACAAAATAGTTAAATAAATAATCATTTTATTTTTAGTAACTAAATTCGAAGTTGTAACTTTTGGTTTCCGAAATCATCGTTCATTGACCATGGAGTTTCTTGCACGTTCTTCTCCATAGAGATCTACGCTTTGGAACCTGCAACTTAGTTTCACTTTTCTTAGACTGACCGACATGAATATTCAAAAGCACTAACGGATGGTTAATTTGAAATAAACAATTTTGATTTTGATTTCATTATTATCATTCGCCTGTCCGTAACGATTTAAGAACCATATAAAGGCCAAACTTTGCAAAAAGAGGTATTATAAAATCACAGATTATTTAGAAGACAAAAAAAACTTGGGACTGAGCTGCTCGCTCTGTTAAGTATTGTTATTAAGCAATATGCGTAGTTATAAGGTAAATTATTGTAAACATTATCATTTTTAATGTCTGGACTTGATGATCCCTGAGTTTGTTTCGGCTATTTCTTCTCAGAGGTAGTCAGTTAGGAAATGCCGGCTTCATCTAGTTAAAAAAATAAACATGACGTGTAAAAGTTATCAGTGATCCTACTTACTTAATAAACTATTTCATTTCATTTCGTATCAAAAACTTTACCCAAATAAAATACTAATCTTATGACTAGTTTCTTTCTGACTGCGGCTTCGTCGGCGTGTGATTTCTGTGTTTAACATAATACAATCTTAGTATTTTATTTGGGTAAAGCTTTTGATACTGACAGGCGAATGATAAAAACGATTATTTGGGAAACCGAAAGTCACGACTTCGCTAAAATAACCTCTCATTTCTTCTTCCCGACAGCAAAGGCTTATAGAATTACTTAGCTCTAAATTTCTTCGTAGTTCTCTTCGTACTTCTCAGTGTAAACATTGAAGTAACATCGAGATATAATTATGTAACTTGTTTTAATAATCGAATAATCCATTTCCAAAAAAGTTAGCATGTAATGTAAAACTAAGCAGTCGTAGTACCCATTGCGTCGTAGCCAATCTAGAGCCCTCGAAATTCTTATTTCTTCTGTCAGAACAATGGACTGTCCATTACACATTGAAAAGCATTTTGACACCCATCTTTGGATCAATCAGTTTGAGACATAGCATGTAATAACTTAGGTACTCAATTGGCTCTTGACACCACACCACAGATTAACGAATGCTCAATAAAGGGGTAGGTAGTCTGTGGTACGTTATTTGAGGACTTCATTAGTCCATACAATGGATAATAAATAACTATATTGGGGCCCTATTACGTCTAACGCGTCCGACAGGTTATTTATTGCACTTTAAAAACCAGCCTAGTGGGAGTCGGACTCGTGGATCCAAGGGTTCCGTACGGTCTACAATAGATACTTACTATTTTTTACGTTTGTTGTATGGGAGCCTCCACTACTGTGGTGTATGTACAATTGAATGTAGCATACCGCTCAATGTAGGGATCCTAAAGTGAGACTAATTAATTATCATATTATATTATTTCGCATCTCATTCATAATAATTCCTGTTATTATGTTTTTTTTAACCTTTTGAACGCCCATCTATAGAATACGCGATGTGTCCTCCTGCGCCACACTACAAATGTATAACGTATGTATAGTAAAACGTAGGGATGGGATTAGTGTCCCATCGACAAATAATATTATACATATAAAATAATGTTTATTCACCAATTTACGAAGCTAAATAAAAACTGTAATCGTAATTTCATATTTTATTTTATTTCATAAAAAAAACAATATGAAAACCTGGATATATTCCCCACAATAAAGAAAATAATTTTAAATTTATTAGACGTGTGTTCTACAAGGCACATCCCTAATTGTCTCCAAATGTAATCCTTCTACTTCATATCAAGTAGTTGGCGCTCGAGGCACGTCAAAATCCTTTCTGTTCTAGGGATGTCTAGATTTCTATGGTATATATTTTATATTCACTGTGGTTACACGTGCATAAACTCAACTGATTCCTGCATAATTTATTTCGTTTACTTACAACAAATACAATTAATAGAAGCTAAATACGTGGTTGTCTACGTTTTAAAAAATAAAATAAAATGGAGGGTAAGTGTCTGTTTTACACAAGACCTTTTTTTTAATGGTGTCGCTAAATACTCGCAATTATTTTTCTGGTTTGTAGAAACTAATAGAAAACTGAAGAAAATTCCTGAAACGGAAGTTGACGACTTAACGGAATGTCAAGACGACGAACTATTTCAAAATTCTGATTCAGACTTGAACAACTCGCAATAATTCGTCATATTCACAGTCACAATTTTTTTTATAAGGACACGTGCGCCAACTCAAGATGTAAACATTGCACTACACTAAAATGCACAAGGTCACTATGACCTTGAAACCCGTCCGCTTATGACGTCACAGATTTCCTTCTATACACGTCGGTGGCGCGTACGAACCGCTAACTAACTAACTTTGTAGGGATGGGTTTTTCAAACGGGGTTTCACTATCGACAATGATTAGAAAACCTATTAATTCTTGATTAAGGTGAATAAAACCTAGTTTAAAGTGTACAATATTTATAAAATATTATATATTTACGTAATTTTCTTGCAATAATAGTATTTATGATCATTTCAACGAGATGAAATATAGCGAGGTCTTCGTCGTGTCCCATCACTGGCTTACTTGATATCAAGTAATTGGCGCTGGGGGCATTAAAATATTTTCTGGCGTTTTTGTTTCTATTGAAAATTAAACAAATAAGAACTTATTATGCCTGAAAAAGTTAAAAATATGGTTGATAACAGGGCAAATTTCCATAAAAACAAAATAAAAGGTCTTGTAAAAGTCGTAAATTTATTTTATACTGTGATTACTTCTAATCAAGTATTGGCGCTGAGGGCACGAAAATCTCGAACTTGTATAGAAGTGATTGGCGTTCAAAAGGTTAATGGGCGTATCTGATGGCTTACTACATGATTGGCTTACACGTGATGAGAAACGTGACTTAAAACGTTTCAGAGTGCAATTTCATTGTAACACGACTGGCATTAATTTGTTTGCCGTACCGCGGCACCACCCATTCACATGAGCAACAAACAATCCCCCTTATTCATAAGCGCTGCTCAAAGTTAACAGTGATTAGCGATTCTTTAACCATACATTTTTGACCTTTTAACATCACTTATGAATAAACCCTTTAAACACTGTGGTGTTTATTCATAAAGGATGATTTAAGTTAAGTGACGTTAAAAGGTCAAAAATGTATGGTTAAAGAATCGCTAATCACTGGTTAACTTTAAGCAGCGCTTATGAATAAGAGGGAATGTGTTTACTTTTATCATCATCATCATCATTCTCCTGCCCTTATCCCAATTTATTTGGGGTCGGCGCAACATGTCTTTTTCTTCCATGCATCCCTATCAGAAGCCATCATGTCATGTTTACTTTTATATTACCGTTAAAGCCGACGTAAACATTCGAGGCGTTATTTTATCGCACTCTGGGTTTTGAACTCTCCAGGCTAATCAACCATTGACAATCCAGTAGAGGGCATCCCAGCGTGTCAATAAAACACGTTGGAATTTCAACTTTCGGCGCTTGACAGTGTGCTGTAAATCCAATCATACGTCGGCTAGCTCTTTACTTGTTGCAAAATGGTCATTGACTTTACTAGGCGACAAGCTATTTTGTCTATAGGTCATTTCTAGTTTTGTCTGGCTGACTGATAAAGGCGGTTTTAAAAATAAGAGATAAGAGGGGTTTTTATAATTATTGTACTTGGTTTTATTTTAATTATTTAGGTAACCAATAGCGATATATAATAATATTTAAAAAATATAAGCGTCTTACCGTTTTCATGACTACATTTATTGTACATTTATACATAATCAGGCTATAATGTTCCCACTGTTGGGACACAGGCCTCCTCTCGGTGAGAGGGAGTGGGCCGTAATCTACCACGCTGGCCCAGTGCAGGTTGGTAGATGTCACAAGTTTTTGGCTCTCGGTTTCCTTTCGAAGTTTTCCTTCACCGTTTCGAGAGCAGTGGTGATGAAATAGTTTACACAAAGTAATGCGCCTGACGGGGTTCGAACCTACGACCTACAACTTGAAAGTCGCGGCCGACACTATAGGGCCACCTCTGCTCTCACATTATAAACATTTATACTTATATCTAATATGCCTACAATTGTACTTAGTATGTCATCAGCATCATCATCTCAGCCACATGAAGTCCACTGCTGGACATAGGCCTCCCCCAAGGATTTCCAAAAAGAACAGTTGGACGCGGCCTGCATCCAGCGCTACCCTGCGATTTTGGTCAGATCATCCGACCACCTAGTCGGTGGGCGTCCATCGCTGCGCTTGCCGGCACGTGGTCGCCATTCAAGAGCCTTTCTGCCCCATCGGCCATCGGGTCTACGAGCTATGTGCCCCGTCCACTGCCACTTCAGAGAGCAAATCCGCTGGGCTATGTCGGCGACTTTAGTTCTTCTACGGATCTCCTCATTCCTGATTCAATCACGTAGAGAAACACCTAGTACAGCCCTCTCCATAGTTCTCTGTGCGACCTTGAGCTTTCTTATGAGGCTAATAGTGAGGGACCACGTTTCTGATCCATATGTCATCACCATTCACCGGTAACACTAAGTCAGTCAGGGAGTCTTAGTATGTATCGAGATTTATTCTTAAACCACAAGCTATGTACCTACGTTCAAAACCTATAAATTCTAAATTACTTTCCGTTTGTTTATTTCGCTAAACGATTGCCCCAAGCAATGATAACAATATTATTCAATGTCTAATTTTATAAATGACCACAACACATGCAATCTACCGGTTCTGAGGTTTGCAATAACATTGGCAAAATGCCATTAGAAAACTATGGTGATATAGCGCGTCCTATCACTCATACCCACAATAATAATTGAATGACGTCATCGCAAGATAGGATTATTAAATCCTTTTGCTATAAATTTAAGCAATATTAAGGACCACTGATATTATTTAATAGAAATATTAATATATCAAAATGTTATATGAAATAAATCATCATGATGGATGCGTGTCATGTGATCAGTGATAGGCGTAATCTTCTTAAGACGTTATCCGTTCGGAATTCGACAAATTAACGTACGACTTAAAGATTTCCGTAATTAGTTTTGCACAACCTTGACAGATCGTTTGATAAATCCAACGTATTAATAAATCTGAAGTGTTTGTTTGAACGCGGTAATCTCTGGGACTACCGGTCCGATTTGAAGAATTGTTTTTGTATATGGTAGCCTAATTCTGAAGCAACACTATATGCTAACATCACACTATGACTCTTAGGAGCCGAGCAAAAAACATAGAGACAACTAAGCGAAAACGAAGAAATTTCATATAATAAATAATAAAGGTGTTGTTTTATTGTTAACAGGATCATTCATGTCGATCTGAAGGGGTAGAGTTGGCCAGAGAGCTTGACTATAACGCGGCGGCCGCCTGGATCGGCCACCCGTACTTTGACGTGATCGACAACTCCACTGATTTCGATCTGAAGATGAACCGGCTCATTGACTGCGTGTGCCAGAGGATCGGCATCGACACCGGCGACCGTCTCAATGTCAACTCGAAGAAGCGCAAGTTCCTTGTCAAGTCTCCAATTGCTCCGGACTCGGAGTTCCCGTCCTTCCAGGATTTCGATGTCGTTCACAACTACTTGCAGAGCGATGTGCGAAAGGCGCAAGTCAGACTGCGCAAGCGCGGTCAGAAGGGCCACTGGTCGTACATTCACACGCTACGGAAGATTCATCCCATCAATGGGCAATCTGTAGAAGTAAGGACACAGCTTACACACAGGGACTACCTGAACCTACTGCCGCAGCGTGATGAAGCTCACTTCACGATCTTCAAAAAGCGACGCTGCTTCATCTATAACAATCAATACTATCAATTGGACATATATAGACAGCCTTCGCATCCCAGGTAACGAGATATTAGAATTATATTTATATACATCTTATCTAAAGATACAAGTTTCAATATGATAATGATATGTATGTATGCTCTCTTTAGTATACCAACAAAATTGGCCATCCTTAAGTTATATTTGATATATGTTCAGGTGCCGGGGATTAGTTCTGTTGGAGACATACAGTGCTGTGTATGATCAGGACACGTTGCTGGCTGCACTGCCCAAGTTCCTGGTTATTGAGCGGGAGGTGACCGGAGACCCTGCCTACTCTATGTACAACTTGTCATTGAAGGAGGATTGGAAGAATTCCAAAAAGTACTACACTGGTGGTGAATCCAAGGCGAGCGCGAACGGTAAGACAGAGGATTTTGCTTTGCTATTCCAAGTATTGATGGAGGAATCCATAATGAGGATGTTCTCATCTCTCATTACTATTACATTAACTATAGAAAAAAAAAAGCAATTTTATTCATTTTCCAAACCCTTTGCGCTCGCTAAAGTCTAAATAAGTTTGTTGAAACTATTAATTTATAAAAAATATGACTTAATAGTTACAACTAGTTCACTATTTAATAGTGAATTAAATTGCTTACGATCTAATTATGAATTATTATTACTTGAGAGTTCATTAAAGTATTGAATGCTAATGAGATGGGATACATCAGCTAAAACTCCTTATTATCTGTTAAGCTAAAATTTCTGCAAACGCTATTAAAACTTCAGCCCCCTAATCGGCGAACACATTTTTGTCAAATGATTGCGACTAGTTGGGATCGTTTGGACCGATGGGCGGTCCGAACGATCCCAACTGATGCCAACTAGTCGCAATCATTTGACAAAAATGTGTTCGCCGATTAGGGGGCTGGTTCTAATAGCTTTTGGGTCAGACAAGTCGATGTATTTATTTCTCGTCGGTCATTTCTTTGCATGCGATATTGTGATGTATACACTGGCGTAATTGTGTTCTAGTCTAGATTAGACACCCCTATTAGTTTCCGGTAGACTATTTTTTTACTAGATTATCTAGGAACTTTTTAAAATCTTTTAGTTTTTGTGTCATGACACTTTGGATTTATTGCACTAACACATCAATATCTCCCCCGTCGCAATGTTTACTTGAAAACGTCTTTGCTTTGAGAACCCTCAACAAAGCTCCGCGATTCGTCACAACCTGGCTAGAATATCTATAAGAGTTTAAAATTATAGATATCAGAAAAGGAAGTATATTTGCGACAAGTGAATAGGCGCGGGAGGTATCGATACAGTCCCTGTTATTTTCACAGTGTGAATGGTAGCTTTCCTCGCGCGTACCCGCGAGTATATTAAAGTCACACGTAACTTTCCAGATACGAGAGCTGTTACTATTTTGGGGACGATTTGAGCATTTGGATTCATCCGATGTAACATTAACATTCAAGAGTGTAGAATTTTATTTCGTAACGAACATTTAGGTTAGAAAACGTAACTAACACATTTGCGCCAGTGTTACTATGAAACACTTTGTTTGGGGGTTAAAAGGAAATTTTCTTTTGGTTTATCAGGGCATTCTAAAAGGTTGACCAACGGCCACCATGATGACAAACACAATGGCCAGAATGGAGTCGTGAAAACGAATGGGCACGCAGGTGAGAAAATAAATGGTCATGCCGTTGGGAAAATGAATGGTCACGTGGGTGACAAAGTTAACGGGTACAGCGATAAGGTCGGCGCCCGCGCAGGGAAGGCGACGCCCGCGCACAGTCCCAAACTCAATGGCGCCGCCGTTAATGGTGACGTACACGACACTGAACTAGACGAATTCAAGAAAAGCCACAGAATGGATCTCGGATCACCAAAGATTACAAAGGTCGCTGTAAAGATTTAAAAAACATTAACTTATCTACTTAAGATTTGAAATTTTATGAAATTCCACTTTGTAACACTTAATTATACACCAAATTATGAAATACCAATAATTTTAAGATCTACTTAAATGTAATGATTATTTAATTACCGCCAACCATCATTAAATGGATCATGTGTGCTCGTATAAATATTGTATTTATTCATAATTGTATAAATTGCCAAAAGATAACTATTTTTGTAGTATTCCTTAAATATTGCAATATTTTACATGTGTAACACATCCAAGAAACCACAGCATATGATATAATATTGAGCATTCTGAATGTAATAATTCAGATCAAAATGAAATGTTTTGTATTGTTTGTGCCTTTACACAGTATAATATATTTAAATACTTTTTCATAAAATAATGAAATGTAATAAGAAATAATGTCCATTCACATTAATAGCATGTACTTAAAGTGTTGCAATAATATCAATTTAAGTATTGGTGCATTATGTTGAACACTACGATTAGTGTTTTAGGTTTTAATGTACCTAACAAGATAGCATTTTATTTATAGACTTAATTTAATTATGTATTGATGACGTTAATCAATGTCATTATTAGGACATTGCAGTAAATCATTTAGTTGTAGATTGAATGGTGAAATTTTAATGTCTCGATGTTGTGTGGTCACGTAGATCGTTCACACTTTTTTTTCACAGGGGCCCAAAATGATATTCACTAGAACGGCTCCCCTAAGCTTTTTTAGCGTTGAATTCGTCTTAAATGAAATATATTTTTATCAATAAAGAAATATATTTATGTTACATAGAATAATTCGATTTAGAAATTGATGTCGTTGCATTGTCACTTTTTTTTGTCGGTGGAGACTAGTACTTATCGCAAAATAATATAAATAATTTTACAGAAGTATTTTAAGCCACCTTTTTAATATAACTTCAATGTTTTAAAGACAACATCTACTGTATAGCGGATTGCTAAATAGCTCTAAAGCTATTCAATCGTTTGGCAAAGATCCACGGTAGCATTGTTAATGGCTGTGCTATTATAATTGAGCAATTGAGGGCTCTAGCTCTGCAGAGCAACTGTTGGCGGCGAGCGTGCCAACTTAAATATATCTTACGAGCCGTTTGCACCAAAAGGATAGATTTAATGCTGTATATGCCATTACAATGCCAGTATTATTTGACATAATCTTGTAGACTTGGCTTTGATCATTGTATGCGAATGATACCTTGCGTTTTGATGACGTTATTGTTTTGGTGCAACGTGCTGGTAGCTTTTGGGCATAAAAATCTCAAAATTGAATATTATGTAAATTTTCGCATCCTTTCTTAATAAAGAAAAGGCGTCATTGGATTATGTTTTGGTTTGATTTATTACCTACCTACCTACTATATTGACTTTGCTTTTTACCGAACGCAGTTACCTAAAATCGTAACTAAATCTGAAGAAGGCGATCGAGAATCGTAACTAAATCGGTAGAGGTAAGGCTAATCCCGTTGAGCAGACTGAACACTACATGTATTACTGTAATAACGTTAATCTATGGACTCTTCATGGTTGCTATACGACATCATCGCCTTTAGACGAGTGTCTTGCTAATCATTAAAAATACGACGCGCGCAGTGGTTTCCCGCAAAGCAATAGCCTCAGGGCTGACTTTTATCCACGGATAACTTTATTCGAAAAATTTAATTGGCGTTTAACAGGATGCATCTTAGTCCCCGGATGCTTCATAGTTTGAGCGTAATGAATGCTTAATGCTTTACTATCTACTAACTTGTCCGTTCGGGCTTTTGTCAGATGCGATCACTTTTTTGTTGGGATGGATAATCATCAAATGACTTCTCCCGCTCTGGGCGGAGCGGAAGGGCGTGTCAGACTTTTACTGACTAAAACCCACCCGTGTTTCTTCACTTGCGTGTGGGACGGCCAGGGCCACGGTTTCTTGTTTAACCAACCCGCAACTCTGACCCAGGAGGCATCGGTCTTCGTGGACCCCGTCACGATGTGCTCACATTTCTTTGAGGCGCGCGTGACATGCGATCACCCTTACAGTCGCTCAATCGTCCAAAGGCAATCTTCTTGAGTGAAAGAATCGCGTCTCGCCGTATCATGAAATTCAATACAAACTGAATCAATTTTGACGACGATAATTTTGATGGCACCGCAAGACTCCACGATTTTCTCGCCCGTGCAGATGGCTCCAAAGCCAATCATACGGAAAAGCGATCGTTGTCACTTATTAATCAGGAAGGAGCCCTCTGTCGCCACGAACGGGTTTTACTGAACAAAAAGTGACGTGACACAGCTTATCAAATCATTGATCACTACATATTATTAAACAAAGTCACTTTCTCTTTCCCTATGTCCCCTTGTATGATTAAATCTTTAAAACTACGCAACGGATTATGAAGCGGTTTTTTTAAATGGATGGATTGATTAAAGTGGAATGTTTATATTTATAATATCATCCATTAAATTGTCGAGAGAAATACTTACTATGTATTTCATAGTATTTCTCTAGACAATTTAATGGATCGGGCCGCTACGTTTTTTATACAACGTTCAGTTTTTCTGTTGTGTATTTAGTATCAGCATTGCACCCGTGTGAAGCCTAGTTTCTGATAAAATATCAATAGACTTACAAACAAAAACACAATTTGTGTTCAGTTTAACTTTTTCACTGTTCAGAGAAAATAATAATACCTAAGTTCATAATATTATTAACAATGCAACGCGCTGAATGATCTCATTGCAATGCCATGCGTGTCCAATATAATAATGCGTTATGGACGTTGTTGAGGCTGCCGCAACGAGTCTGGCATGTTTGTGGACGTACACATTGACGGCCTCCACGCCGTGCTCCGCTAACGGCGCGTCAAGACGCTCGCAGGTTGCGCGCTAGCACCAACAGCTGCCCCCTAATCGGCGAACACAGTTTTGTCAAATGATTGCGACTAGTTGGGATCGTTTGGACCGAACGGACCAATGGGCGTTCCGAACGATCCCAACTGATCGCAATTAGTCGCAATCATTTGACAAAAATATGTTCGCCGATTAGGCTGCTGGTCATTATTGATAGGCTAGGCGCGTTACGTCCGGCACTAAATTTATACTCGCTTTAAGAAATAAGAGTAGGGGAGACCGGGGTAAGATGGGATACTTAAGAGAAAAAAGATCATTAAGTATATGAAAATCAAATTATTTATTAAACATCTTTTACAACAAAAGCAACACTTATAGATTTAATTACCGTAATTATAATCTTTAATAACGCTAAATCACATACTTTTTTGGCAAATAGGAACTTAATGGCACATGTCAAAAATTCCGTTTTGCCCCATGACCGGGGCAAGTTGGGAAACGATGTGGGGCATAATGGGTACACCCGGGTACACATTTTAATCTGGTCTGCAACGTTCACATATATGTGCCTCTTCTTCGTCATTGTCTACACATGCGCAGGAATTATGGGCCCAGCCATGGCACACGCTACAAATAACCCATCCTTCATCGGACTGTGAATATAAAGACCCATAATAAATGCAAGTACAATCATTTTCATCGTCTTCAGATGGACTAGTATCCGTGTCACTTTCTTTTTTGCGTCTTTTGTTTTCAGTATTTGGTTTTGGCTTCTTTTTCTCAGGTTTTTTCTTTGCAGTCTTTTTATTGTTAGTTTTGTTTTAATCAGTCGTCGTATAACGGGATACTATCCCATTATGCCCCGACCTTTTTGTCCCAACAGACATATTTTGCAAATGTAACCACAATTGTAACCTACAAAATTAATCTTCGAAAATTCAATCTAAATTCCTTAGTTTGACACTACTACAATAAGTATATGGTATAATTGACAATAGCAATGATACCTACCTTAGTGTACATATTTCAAAAATAGCAAACTTTGTAAAAATCCTCGAAAAAGTAGTTTTTTCTCTCTGCGCAACCAAAACATGTAGCGACACACCCGCGCCGTTTGGACTCGTGGGCAACGACTGAACGTCGCACGAATGACACTGTTTTAGGCTCAGTTGTACCCATAAGTTACGCACACAAACACTTTTCCCGTCCTGCCCCGAGCTTCGTCTTGCCCCGGTCTCCCCTAATTAGGTATTTATAGAATTGAATAAAAAACTTGTTTTTATTTTATCTTTTTACTGCTAACACCTGTTTTGTAAGTTTTACTGTGCAAGCACTATGGATTTTAGTGTTGTGTTAAAAGATTTTTTTTAAAATTTTATTTCGAAAAGGGCCGAACATTTACAACAATATTTTTTGTTTATGCGAAACCCCAAACACGTGTCCAGTACTTTTAAGTAGGGTTGTAACGGAGGCTTGTTAGCGGAGGCGGAGGCGGATGCGGAGGCGACGAGTCTCACCTCCGCGGATGCGGAGGTTAACGGAAGCGGAGGCGGAGGTGAAAGTACATACCTATAGAAAAAATTGAAATTTATGGTTAATTAAAACATTTTTTTTTAAATTTTAAATACGTACATTAATAGTAGTATACTTGGTAAAAAAAAACACACATTTGACAGCCTCCGTGGTGTAGCGGTAGCGGACGCGACCGCTGCGCAAGGCGGCGCGGGTTCGATCCCCGCACAGTGCAAATATTTGTATGCATGAATATGAATATTTGCACTGGTCTGGTCGTGCCTCGGAAAGCACGTTAAGCCGTTGGTCCCGGTTGCCATACGAACATCTAGTGGCAGTCGTTACGGGTAGTTGGAGCCCTCAAAAGTCCAACAATTGGTCTAACTGCAATGCTTCGATGTTGCCTTCGGGTTGTGGAGGTCAGACGGCAGTCGCTTTACGGAAAATGTCGAAGTTTAGCCATATCAGCAGTTGGACTGGTAAAGCGGACCCCAGACTCCAAAGCTGAAAAGGCTTCGGATGCGACTGGGATTAACGCTGTGATGATGATGATGACTTGGTAAAAAAAATATTACCTTCTTGTGATGAAAATTAAGGAGAAACAAATTGTGTTTGCCGCATTCCCGCCTCGCACTAGTTGATTCTTGACCATTTCGCGCTCAAACGCGGCCGGACGGTTGTCGAGCGTCGCAGCTTGCGCATTATTTATTTTATAAATACGTAAATAAACCTCCGTTATAACTCCGCTAAAAATTGTGTGGAGGCGGAGGCGGAAGCGAAGATACGATTTCTTGCGGAACTTCCGCAGTAACGGAAGCGGAGGCGAAGCTCCGTTACAACCCTACTTTTAAGACGCTGTGAATAGCAAACTTTTAGGTATTTGAGGGGGTGAAGCAGACGAAGTGGGACACGACTAGCCCCGCCCACTGCGGGGCGCGGGGCGCTCCGCGCGAGTACATCGATACGTGAGGTGAGGCGTCGTGCATCGAGAAATACGCACGTTCTATTAAATCTATACCAACCATTCTCTATTCCATCTACATTTAGAACCGTAATTTCACAACCCAACCCCGAGGTACGGTTGGCTCTGTTCGTCACAGTCCCGCTTCGCATGAGACGAGCAGCAGGTTCGAATCCCACATCCGTTCACTTTACCTTGCGATTTTCGAAAATGTATATTTTATACATATTTTCATTTTTTATTATTTTATTTTGTTTTCTTTTTTATTTTTATAATGCGCTTTGTCCGTTCTGCTTAATTTTTTTGTGTTATGTCCTTTTTCATGAAACTGTTAGAAATATATCATTTCTAGAAATTACTATTTATAAACAGCTGTTTAGAGTAACTGTTAAAAAAATGCATTTTCGGATATTTAAAAAAATAAAAGATTTTTTCTTCAAAACTGCAACTCTTATCGAAGTCGGGTTTGTACGAGTGCTTAGAATAACACAACACAAAAAGATTGAAATAGAATAATGCAACAAAATGAAATCTAAATTTACTGTTTTGAACTATTATCAAATCAACTGTTATTTTTATTGTTTTTCTTTTCTATTCCATCTACATTTAGAAGGATAATTTCACAACCCGACCCCGAGGTACGGTTGGCTCTGTTCGTCACAGTCCCGGTTCGCATTAGACGAGCACCGGGATCGAATCCGACTTTACCTTGCGATTTTCGAAAATGTGTACTTTATACATATTTTCATTTTTTATTATTTTTTTTGTTTTCTTTTTTATTTTTATAATGCGCTTTGTCCGTTCTGCTTAAATTTTTTGTGCTATGTCCTTTTTTCATGAAACTGTTAGAAATATATCATTTCTAGAAATTGCTATTTATAAACAGCTGTTTAGAGTAACTGTTAAAAAAAATGCATTTTCGGATATTTAAAAAAATAAAAGATTTCTTCTTCAAAACTGCAACTCTTATCGAAATCGGGTTTGTATGAGTGAAATAGATGGAGGCACTTGGAGGAGGCCTATACTGAAAGGGGCCATGAATAATGCAACAAAATGAAATCTAAATTTACTGTTTTGAACTATTATCAAATCAACTGTTATTTTATTGTTTTTCTTTTCTATTCCATCTACATTTAGAACCGTAATTTCACAACCCAACCCCGAGGTACGGTTGGCTCTGTTCGTCACAGTCCCGGTTCGCATTAGACGAGCACCAGGATCGAATCCGACTTTACCTTGCGATTTTCGAAAATATGTACTTTATACATATTTTCATTTTTTATTATTTTTTTTGTTTTCTTTTTTATTTTTATAATGCGCTTTGTCCGTTCTGCTTAAATTTTTTGTGTTATGTCCTTTTTTCATGAAACTGTTAGAAATATATCATTTCTAGAAATTGCTATTTATAAACAGCTGTTGTAGAGTAACTGTTAAAAAAAATGCATTTTCGGATATTTAAAAAAATAAAAGATTTCTTCTTCAAAACTGCAACTCTTATCGAAATCGGGTTTGTACGAGTGAAATAGATGGAGGCACTTGGAGGAGGCCTATACTGTTTTGAACTATTATCAAATTAACTGTTATTTTTATTGTTTTTCTTTTTTAAAATTATATTATGAACTAAGAAATTCATGGTTAAATAAAGGCTTATTATTATTATTTATTATTAATTTCTAGAAATTTGTAGAAAGAAAATTATAACGAATTGATTTTAAATATTAGTTTGCATTATAATTGTTACAAAAAGAATATATTTAAAAAGATGGAACAATTACCTACTACAAAAAATACAGAAAATCGGATAAATTAATAATAATTAAAAAAAAAACAATTGCAAATAAGAAATCCAACAAAAAGCATACAACGTAAGGCTGGGGTTTGAACCCGAACACATACAGGTGAAGAAAAATGTGCCGCGAAAAGTAAAAAGAATAATTACAGAAAAAAATCAAATAAAATATCGGCAAAAATACAACAGTAAATTAAAAAGCATTTATTTCAATTAAAATCTACAAAAGCATATAATGTAAACCTGGGGTTTGAACCCGGGCAAAAACGAAATATGATTATTCATCAACAAACAGACACGTAAATATAATTATTTTCTGTGCGGGGTAAAGCAAAAAGTGACATAGGTCCGACAAGCACCACGCCTCAGCGGTCACTGCCGCTAAGCATAGAAGTGAAAGAGAAGGCAATGGACGCCGCGATGGAGCGACGTTTCGTTCACGTTATTTATCATTAAATACATTATTTATTTTAGAATATCTTAGTTAAATCGATAAACAAAAACAATGGTTTCATTTACTATTATATTTTACATCGCTCTTCTCAATTTTATCAAGATTTGATGATTAATAATACAGTTACAACTGTTATAAATTCAATTTTAGGGGTTATTTTAGGATTTTTTTCTATCGAGAAAATTAATCCAAAACGTGTTTTGAAAACAATGGTTTCCTGCTACATATAATCAAGATTAACATATAAATTTTTGGCTGCTCTGAAATGTATACATTTGGCTAAAAAATTGTTTTAAGAAGCCTATTTTTACTGAACACAGCGCCTTAAGTAAAGAATCTATGTACAAAATTTTGTTATGAGCTTGCTATTCTACTTGGTTGTCCCAACAAAAATATGGTCAAAGGTCTGCACGAGCGTTGACCTCTGGCGTCAGCTGCGGCACGCGGCGCAAGAACTATGATCTATCGTAATTCGTAACCGCTCGGTAACCATTCTGCGGTCTCACTCTAAGTATTTGGGAAAAAAGATAACATGGTGTAAAAATTATTGGAATCGATTCAGTTGCTTATTCTGAACAAACTATATTAAGGTTTCTCATAAACAAAAAATAACGTATACTTATTGGTAAAATGCCTCATTCACATTTTATACCTATTACTTTAATTAAAGTAACATATAACGTTTCTTTTTCATGTATTAACTTATTTACTAGTTGACAGGGTGGCCCGTGGATTGCAAAAGGGGTTGACGACCGTAGCTTTAAACCGGTAATGCTTACGTGGTAAGGAAGCGGTCCCATAATTAATTGGCCTGCCTAACTATGAACTAATGGAAATGAAACGAAACCTAAGTTTATTTATCAATATCACTATGAATGCTACACACTTCTGACATCTGTAAATCAACATCTCTAAACCTTTATAAACATAATCACAATTTTTTATCCTCAAAATGACCGAAGACGACCGCCTGCAACACATCATCATTTGAAAATTTACCTCCTCTTAAGTCCCGCTTTAAATTTGGAAATAAATAATAGTCGGACGGGGCCATATCAAGACTAAGGTAGATCTTCCAGTTCTGTGAACCCGCATTGACGAACTCCATCCTTCAAAACGCCGTAGAAACGGGCGTTGTCATGGAGCAACACGACAGCTTGCCTCTTTGTTTTTCTTTTATCTTTTCTTGTAATTCGCCGTTCATGACTGTATGATGCTCTTTCAAATTCACCATCTTGAAAATCCCAAAAGATTATGCACATCAGTTTTTTAGTGGATTGTTGGACCTTTGCCTTTCTAGGGGCTTTTCACCTTTTTTTTGGAAGGGAGATCATCAAATGACCCCTGGGCGGAGTGGAAGGGCGTGTCAGACTTGCATTGATTAAAACCCACCCTTGTTTCTTCACTTACCTGTGCGCCAGGGCCACTGTTTCTTTTTTAACCAACTCGCAACCCTGACCGATGCCTCCTGCATCGGTCTTCGTGGACCTCATCACGATTTGCTGACATCTCTTTGAGGCGCGTGAAACACAACGCGCCGTCGACCCGGGCTTGGTTCTTATCGGGCGGCGAGCTGCCCACTGCTCGCCTCGACTAAGCCCACACCTGCGGTGGCCGGGAGTTCGATGTTGGCTCCCGACCAGGGCGTCTCCTGCGGCGGCTAGAGGCGTTAGGGCGCTAGGATTCCTGCTGCTTCATGCGCTCCGCGTCCTCCTTTGCCGGGCTTTTCACCCATATAACACCATTCCATTAATTCGTGCTTAATTTGGGGATCATAATAAAAGATCATAGTTTCTTCACCAGTCACTAAGCCGCTCGATCAGTCTTTGAATTTTCACTTTTTCCTGTCACTGTACCGCTGAAAGAAATTTCGGTACCCATCTTGCACTCACTTTTATCATGTGAAAATGTTCATGGATCGCACAATCTCATCATCTGATAAGAGCAATCGTTTCACAGGTCGACCATCATGGCCAATGTTTTCGACGGTTTCTCTCCCGGGCCAAAACTCTTTCACCCAAAATTTCACTGTGCTATAGGAGGAGGCAGTCTCCTTATACTCGCCATCCAATCGTTATTTTATTTGGGCAACTTGTAGCGAGATGTCGCGTAGAACTATATCAGTTTATTATGGGACCGACTAGGAACCTTGCAAATCAAACAAAGGCATAATTGGAGGTTCTCGCTGTGGTGGTGGTATCCTTCATCTAAAATGAATAAGTATACCGCCATAGAGACTAAACCCGTTTGTACCTACTAACACATAAAAAAAAATCAATGATATCACTAGAAATTACCGAAAAGAAATTACCAGACCCGGTACAACTAATTGTAGGCCATACAAATATTTGTTCCATGTGGGAATCGAACCCGCTACACGCAGCGCAGCAGTCGATCGCTCAGCCACTGCGCCAATCGTATCGTCAAGAATATATTGTGTCGACACTGAGCGACATTTAAATAGATATCTAAAATTCTAAATAAAAAACGCGCTGGTGGATTTTTAACTAGGCTCATCGCCAAAGAGATGGTAATATAAGTTTATCTAACTTTGTATTAACATCTTGGTTACTGGAGGTGCTCAAAACATCATGTTAGTAATAAAGGAAGTTAATTGAGGATTGACAGCTTTATTATCACCTTAGATTAATAGACCTTATTAATATTCTGTGATCATTTTTATTATTTTAACATTATTGAAACATTATCTATTTACTAAAAATACTATACATGAATATGGAATGCAGTAGAGCAAGCTTAAAATACGTGGAATAAAAAATTAAGACTGCTGATTATGCCCCGTCGTTAGATAGCACAGTATAATAATCATACAGTAGGTCGACGCCTTTGGTCTCGTGTAAAATGTCGACATCGTCTAGACAGTAACGCATCGGCCAGGGTTGTCACAAATAAACATTATTTATGAAATTATTTATTTATTGCAGATCAACATCGTCGTTGTATTATATTTAATTAATTTGCTATTTTTACTAAGAGAACAACTCGAGACAGATTTAAGTTATTTAGATGGCATTTTCGTAACCAGCACCCCAATCCGCCTCGGAATTAACACCCTTACATATTAACCACTCAAGGGTATGGGCCAACAAAGTTGCCTAAAAAATTTTCAAGTTAAGCGTTCAGGCAACCATGGTGGCCTCACCGCCATGTACACTTTAAACGAGTTTTTATTTATGATATATATCAAAGAGCTTCATAAAATTCTCACTAGATGGTTCTGTTTTAAACAACGATTATCGGATGGCTAAAACAGTGCCCCACCTGACGGATAACATCGGAAAAAAGTTTGTTTATAAACGGTGAGTGCAGTTTTGTACAGTGGCAGTGGCTTCTGCGATTAAAATATTATTTTTTATTATGTATTTTTATGAGTGTGTAACACTCTTATGATAATTATCGAGATTTGTTCTTTCTGATTAAGTATAAATACTTTGTATCCAATGTCTGAAAAGTTGACTTTACGAGTGTTAAAGTGGACGATGAAATTATTGCTCACTGTGTGCCGGATTTTCGTCAAGTTTTTGTTTGATATAATATCTTGAAATATGACAAAATAATACCTGAAGAAAACATTGTTCATATTAAGTAATTAATTAGACTTCTGCTAAAAAATAAGAAAATAACGAGGATTTTACGAGCGCTCGGCGCGGCTTGATACCGATCGCGCGCTCGGACGTACAACGCATTCCTAGCTGTCACATCGGGACATTGAAGTGGCGTACATGTAAGTGGCGTAGTGTACATTTAAATTGGCGTCCGCCATCTTGGATTTCAAAGAGGATAGCTTTTTCGTAACAAGCACCCCAATTATACTCAAAATTGACACCCATATTAAATTATAAAAGAATGACGTCCGTTATCTTGGATGTCAAAAAGGGTGGCTTTTTTGTAACAAGCACCCCCATTATACTCAAAATTGACACTCGTATCAAATTATAAAAAAATGACGTCCGCCATTTTGGATGCCAAAAAGGATGGCTTTTTCGTAACAAGCACCCCAATTATATTCAAAATTGACACTCATATCAAATTATAAAACAAACAAATAAAAAACAAACACGATATAAATCCCGAGCTATGAACAGTTTTGTTCTCAGTTCAGGAGCCGCTTACCCGCGTCTCGTCCCTCACACCCCGCACGATTGCTCTGTCTAGACATCTTCGTCGGACGACTGTATGATTTTTAGACTGTGATAATAGCAAGTAAAACAGGAAATTGGTGACTAATTCAAAAGGTAGTTTCATAAAATTTCGCCGATGAGACGCTGCTACAGTGCTGCCGAAAATCTAATACCTACCCGATGCATACTAACAAATGGATCTATAAGTAATTTAATAACAGCCACAACTTGTACGTATGCATATATGGCGCTGCTATAATATCAGATACAAAATGGGACGATTTTGACACAATAATGGACACTATGATTTTGCTATACCTACAAGACTATACAGTTATGTTGAAATGTCAAACGTAAGTCACACGTATACCCATCGCCTAGCTCCATAAAGAATAAGAGGTAAACAGACCAATTTAGGGTTATCACAACTCACGTTTTACAAATCTCCTGTTATTTACATGATTATCGTCTTTTACATAATAGCTATTTATTAACAATTTCTATTGCAGCATATTTCAATAGAATCACTAAAATAACATGCATAATAACTTGGGTATTTCGAAAAACCATTAAAAAGTCAACATTAATTTTAAGTGATAGCCCTAAAAAAAAAGAAAGATGGATGAAATCCGGGTATTAAACACATTTTATGGAATTCAACTAATGAATAAAGTTGAAGCATTTGTCAATAGGTACAATTTTGCGTATTTTAATTACTGTCAAATCAACTACATAACATATGCATTATAATACTTTCAAGTATGGACTAATTATAATAATACATATATGTATCAAAAAAATTAACTTATTAGGAAATTAGCTTACATGTGTGTCATATTTCATTCAAATCGGTCAAGCATTCTATTCAAGTCATAATATGTAAACACATATTATGTAAATAAACTGTTTACATTAGTAGGAAGTAGGATTATTACTTTTATGAAAATGATCTATCTAGAAAAGGTTGTTTACATCTGTCTTTTAGGCGTAAACTACTTGTTGCCTAGTAATGGTTTGTTTACCTCCATTGTTAATCGAATTTGGCTCAACTATACAAGACATTATTCTTTTTTTTAAATAATAATTATAAACTAGTGCTTGACTGCAATCCCGCCGGATGGTAAGCAGTGATGCAATCGTTGATGGTAAAGCGCACTAGTTTATTAAGCCTATTCACTTAAAAAAACTTAGGAATAGGAAGGATGACGGCAGTTGAGCGAGGTGATGCAATGTTAAACCCAAGACCAACACGACCAAACGATGCTGCGCTAGAGGGAGATTGTTCTGGAGACTCTCCACGACCAAACTCCCGACACAACAACATTTGGCGCATCGTACCCGCCACACAACTGCTCAGTCCCGTCCTCCGTACGGCTTCACCAGACATCATGCCGAAACACGACGAATCGCTTGGCGGCAAGACTTTGTCAAGATTCTACACCTAGAAGTCTCGTGTACGTGTGATTTACGTTTGTATTGTATTGCGACAATCATATCTTAGGACATACCTATCTGGCGGAGCACAGCGCGATTGACTGCCAAACAAATGTGGACCTTGCATTTGTTAAAATAAGTTGAAAATAATATACTTATTGTCTTACCGAGAGCTTATTAAAGGGAGAGGGGTGTGTTTTAGTTTAGAGACAGCTTAATTAATTTCGATGTTATTTTACGAAAGGCTCGTATTTTAGAACGACGCTCAAGCATAATCTTGTTTTGAATAATTATGTAATTAAATTAGTTTTACACCGATTCGCAGTTACATTGATTTATTGACAATTCAGATTTAAGATTCACGCTCGAGGCCTAATGCCAATTCTTGTACTGAAAAGACACTCACATTCAAAATCATCTCCTCTCAGCGACAGTCAATATCAAAAGTGTTTAAATTGGTTGTATTTGACATAGATTTCCGCTAGGAGTAATTGTGTTCTGTGGATGTTAGAATGCGAATGTTCTTTTTATATACGGAGAAGTACTGCCCCTCTGTTCTAGAGAACAGAACATTCGGGTGGCAAAGAACAATCATTCAGCTAATTACAGAATCATTTGTATTGTATACAGAAGGTAATTGCAAAACACATTAACAGAGCCTAGAGCACAGGCGTAGAGTAGCCAGCCTTTCGGTGTTCTATAGGATGCATTTCGGGGAGTGTGCGATGGAATTGCATGATTTAATTCCCCCATCTCCGTTCCACCAGCGGACGACCCGTCGTATGGCTGGTTTCCACCCTTACGTTGTTAACACCACTACGATCCGGACGAAGCGTTTCGCCTCCTCCTTTATACCGCGTACATCGAGGGACTGGAATAATTTGCCAGCGGCGGTGTTTCCGTTGGACTACAATTTGAGTGTCTTCAAGGCTAGAATGAATAGGCTCTTAATAAACTAGTGCGCTTTACCATCAACGATTGCGTCACTGCTTACCAGGCAGGATTGCGGTCAAGCGCTAGTTTATAATATATATATAAAAAAAAAGCGGCAATGGGTTAACAATACAACAGTTTTCATTGCGTCATTTAAGTTATTCAGTAGACATATTATCCAAACATAATTATGGAACATGGGATTAGCAATATGATTCAAATTTTAGTATTAGTTTGATACGTAATTAGGCTGCAGGTACATGTGTAGAAATTGCAAAGCTAAATCTATATGTGAAACAGTAAAGTTGCCCAATTTCAACCATGCTACAAACACAGCAACTTTATCAGGATTAGTTATTTAATTTTTATTTGAATCTTTGATTTTTTGTTCTTTATACATTTTAATAACTTTCTTGCCAGGCACTAGTGTCTGACTAAGTCCTGGACGTTTTAATTTTTTCTTGTCTGTTGCACCCTCCCAGACAGCGTCATCAGTAGGCAACACGGTGTCAAGTACAGCGAGGGGTGGCGGTACTGCCGTCATAGTGCCAACACCTTCACATACCACAGACTTCAGTTTCTGAAAATGAGAGAATATTTTGCTGATGTTGAGGATGTAAAATTTTTCCACTTACCTGCTGAATTTCTAAGCAAGTTCTTCTTTTAAAGTTGAATAATAAAATTATTATTGACGGTTTTCTTAGGTACATCATATAATTTACTTTATTGAATAAATGAAACTAACAAAATGTTTTATACACCATGGAATTTTAGTGATCTTACTAAGACAGCTCACTATATCTATCCAGTAACTACTAAACATTAGTAAATAAAAAGATTTTTTTGTAATATTAAATATTATTCATATTTGAGCTAGTGTGAATAAACACTGGCAAAAATGTCACTGCTTCATTATACAATATGTTAAGAAAACCCTGTCCGACCCGTAAGGATAATAAAGGTTAGTTAAACACATGGCCAAATAAAGTATGAAATTTTACATAATCATCATAGTAACAATACTAGTGAATTTTGAAATTATCTTTTTTTCCCGCGAACTTCCCCAAAATTAGGTATATTTTTAAAATGTGACAACATCATTTTCGGCGGTATCATCGTTTGATTTATTGTTGGATATTAAATGTATAAATTTATGTTCAATATTTGGCGGTCTCCTTTGTGATGCCGGCGCGCGCCGAATTTGTCGGTGTCTTCAAAGGAAAAAGTACGAGAAACTAGGGATGTACTATTTTTTGAGTAATAACGTTTTTTTATCGCTATTAATCGAAACTTGTATCTGGTTGAAGGATTTGTTGTAAAAACACAGGTTACCCAATGGTAAAAGTACTTTTGTTTGTTTATCGATTAATTACTAATAACATTATTATAACACAAGTATTAGTAAACAGAAACGAGAAAGACTTATGAAACACAATTTTAGTAAAGTTTTACAAATATTTTATCGGTCAATATCATCGATATTGAGACAGAAACTGAAATTAATACTTTGGCATGATTTTCATTTACAGCAGTGTACCTCGCTAATTTGAGTTTTGTAAAAGTTCTAAACAATTCCATGCGATGTTGAATCCATACTAATATTATAAATGCGAAAGTAACTCTGTCTGTCTGTCTGTCTGTTACGCTTTCCCGCTTAAACCTCTCAACCGATTTTGATGAAATTTGGCACAGACAATCTTTAGACCCTGAGAAGGAACATAGGCTACCTTTTATCCCGGAAAAATTGATGTTCCCGAGGGAAAACTAAAAAGCGCGATATAACCGAACTCCACGCGGGCGAAGCCGCGGGCGGAAAGCTAGTCGAGAATAAGAATGAGGAGAAACTACAATACTAAATCGATACCAAAAATAGACGAGTATCAATCGATAAAAAAACAATATTTTGATTACTTACACATCTCTATCAAAGCTTGCCGCCGCCAGCCGTGTACATACCTATTTTTAGAATATAAAAATAATTTTTACTTTAAATTATTAGTTGCGCGTGAACATTGCTGGTGTACACACTATTCGTGTATTGTGTGATCATGTCGTTTTCTAAAACCCCGGCCAGACTGTTGTAAACAAACCCTCCACATCGATCTCCACCGGCGGTTTACAACAGTGTAAACACTTGTTTGCAACAAAAATTCGTTTGACCTTCAACAACCTCTGTGGACGGGCGCGCGTTGCCAACCGCGTGTGTATTTCGCCGTTGTAAACACGTATTCCACAGTGTAAACGCATGTTGTAAACCACACAGGGTCAGTTGCGCAGCAGCAATCGTTGCGTCCGCACGTTACGCGCGCACGTATTACGAACTGAGTCGGCTAAAATGGCGTCTACGCGGGAAAAAGGATAAACAGATCATTGTACATTTTCATCAATTTCACCACAGACTAGGAGAATGGTGTATTCACCTACGGTAGGTTTCCCTTTTCAAATCCAGTCCCTCCCTTCCTCGTCTCATATCCAGACACCACATACTACCCAAATAACTCCATCAAGTGCTTCCTCCTCCTCAAACAACTCTGTTAACATTGAACAGCCACCTCGTTCTCTTTCGCAATATCCTCAGCAGTCACCTTTACAACATTCTTCCCAAATAACTGAACCGAATGTTTTGCCTTCCCCAAACTCGCCTCATATTCAATTACCTCCACATCAATCGCCCGGTACCCAACACCCTCAGCAATCACCCGTACACTATTCCTCACAATTCTCGGAACAAACTACTACGCCCTCCACAAAACCAACGACTTCGCCAATAAACGTAATTGATAATCAGGTAGTAATGTATGCAGAGGGTCCGGCTGGTGAAATTTTGAAGGAAATGTTGATTTTCAGAAAATAAATACTTTTTTTAAACTTGCCTTTATTGTTTCTTTTAAAACTTTGTAAATTGCCCAACAAGTTTCAGTTTCAGGAATGATTTCCGATAATAGTTCATGTGATATTATAGAGCTGTATCTCAGATCTCTATAACATGATCCAGAGGCTAGGTATCTGAGAGTGACTACTAGTCTTTCTTTAGCAGAAACAGCCTTCCTCAGATGCGTATTTTTTTAGTTATAAATGGCCTCACCATTTCTAATAACTCATAGAATGTTTCCTTTTCCATTCTGAGAAAGTTGCGCAGGTCACCAAAATCAAGTAGATTCACTAAATTTAGATGACTAAGTTTCATTCTTTCCTTAAGCCAACGCTTCATCCAAATTCTTTTCTTTTTTTCTTTTTTCTCCTCACTTGCGCACACAAGTGCTAATGCCACGCCAACTTTTTGAAGTTTAGTTAAATAAGGAGCTATATCGCAACGCGTGCTTCCAAACAAAGAATCGACAACAAACTGAGGTGAGAGCCTTGTTGTAAACAGTGTGCACGCAAACACCAACCGTGGGCTCCACAAACCTCCCACCAAGGTGACCCCTGTTGGAAGCTTGTTTAAAACAGTCTGGCCCGGCCTTAACGTAGAGTAATGTAACATGCTGATGGAGGTAGTAACTGCAATTAGCTGTGTTGTGATCAGGTGTTAGACGATTTGGAAGTGGGCACTTATCGGTCAATGCACGAGGGATCCAGCATGACGGTGCCTCACGATATTCTTTCCGACCTGTACGTGAGTACATTATCATTATTGTCCATTATCAGTTCGGCGAGCAGTGGATTGGTAGGGGCCAACTGTGGCCAGCGCGGATTTGACACCACTTGATTTTTATTTGTGTGCATGTCCGTGCTAATCTCGTGCGACGAAATATGGAACATCTCCGCCACATCCATTGGAGATTTCATTCATTCGGAGAGTCAGACGACCTTCCTACTTAAAAAAAATTCTTTTCTCGAGCTGCCTAAGTATCATTGTTTCTTTCGGGAGTCGATAAACGTAAACAAGCTACCTATACCTTACAAGCATGAGGTCAACTGCGGTCATGACCTGTGCCTGTGTTGCCATGAAATTACCTATTTATTTTATTTAAGTTATTTATTTTTTAGGGGGTATTTTTTTTAAGTTTAGCCAGGTTTTGCAGGCATTAGTAGAATCAGTTATCAATACCTAACAATACCTTCACGGGTCGGACAGGGTTTTCTTAACATATTGTATATGCGTTTGGAATGCAACACTCGGAATGCATTTCCATATGGGATGTTTCAATCAAAACACTGGATCATAATAATGCAAGGAAATATTTTAATACTTTAGGGTTGTCTTTGTAAGATGACTACACAGTGTTTATTTATGAAAAGTTAAAAACTATAGTTTACCAGTAAATAGCATATTAGATAAGGTTATCATTACATTGACAAGCCGTACAGACTGTACTAATATCACCATGCAGTACCTGTTTATCTGCTTCTATTTCATCATTAGATTTCTGTATATCTGTGTCATGTGCGTACTTGCAGTTGTGTCCAAAGCGGCAGCGCCCTTTCCGGTAGTTCCAGCATATCCGTTTGCCATTTATCATCTGTGTGTTGTCTTTACCTGGAACCTTACAGTTTTGCCTATGTACTTGACGATTGTGTGCACCACTTGATACTAAACTTTTATTTTCTTTAGATACCATGAAATGTATGCAAGGATTAATGATGTAGATAAGTTTGATAGTACTGTATATGATAATTAGATCTTTAATATAGTAGTTTTAACCAACATGTTGATACACATAAACTAACTTTATGTCATGGACTTGTAAATTATAACTGTCTGGTAGAAAGTCAACATATACCATTTTAACATGCTTCTCGAGTATCGCGGCCTTTGCTAGTTCAGCTTCCACGAACGGATTGGAAAAAACCGAAGTTTGTAGGCTACTTTCTCCGATCGTCGGCTTTGGCAGTTTAGGCTTTGTGCTCTCTGTTTGAGATCTGGAAATCGAACACAGTCAAGTGCATTACAAAAAGTTTTGATGATCAATTAAGTTAAAGTTTGCACACTACATTACATTGTTACTTACTTTTCGTACTCCGAGTTATCTTCCTCAGAATCACTAGAAGATGACCCGTAATTTAGTAAAGCGTTCATTTTTGTGATGCTATGAAACTATTGTAGAATAAACTACTGGACCAGTGATTAAAATTACTTATAATCATTAAATGAAAACCATGCTTCGTATTGAGCGCAGAGAAGCCACAGTGAAACCATAACAAATTGTCAAATTCAATTCAAGTCAATCAATGAATGTGAAAGAAGAAGATAGCGAGAGTATTGTCTTCTCTCACATTATTGAGTGACGACCTGACGACCATGGAAGTAATAAGTACTTAGTACGTTTTTATTTGTATAGATTTAAGGTTCATTTTGATATGTTGAAAGGTTGCAACTTGCAAGTAAACCTTCCAGTTGAACGTAGTTCCTATTACTTCCATGGTGACGACACCAAGTAGGTAGGTACAATATGTCTATAAAGTCATGAAATTAATGTTTGGGGAACTAACATTATCAATAGCTGGGTAACACGAAAAAATAGTACATCGAATGTCATCGGCTGTCATCGATTTCTTTGTGACTTGTTATTTATTGAAAATTGTATTAATTTTCAATTCTATTTAAACAGAACAACGAAGAAATGTGTTAAGTAAGAGAAAAACAAACCGGAGTGGAGCTCGAGATTTTTTTTTAAAAGTTTATCATCAATGTTTGTTAGTACATCAAGCTGGACAAATTTTATCAAAAATGGATGATACTTATGCTTGAGCAGGTATGTAATCGTGTTACTGTTTCTTTTTATCTACTAGAAGTTTTATATTTACTAAGTAAACGATTTTAAGGCTAAAATGAGGATTGTTTACATTGTGCATTTCTAAGTTAGAATGCAAATATAAGTAGACCATATTGTAGTGCGACTAGCACAGTTTTGATAATTTAGGTCATTTAATTTACAGTCTGTCTATAAGGTCGTGAAAGTAAATGAGGGCGCTGCGGTCGTGCATATAGCAACAGTTTCCTTTAATCACAATCGCAAAATATTATATACACTTCAATCAAGTATTACAAAACTTCAATGACAAACATTGAAGTTTTGTAATATATTTTTTTAACAGTTTTACACTTCTTCTTCAGTTTTACTCTCTTAAAAACGAATATAAAAAACCAAAGACACCATGACCATGAACATAATATATTCATTTTTGTTTTTTTTAGTAAAAACGTTTTTATTTTAAAATTTTCAGTAAGCTCGAGACTTGTGTTATGGGATACTAACTCAACGATACTATATTTATAATAGATACATATATAGATAAACATCTAAGACCCAGGCCAATCAGCCCGAGGCTTCACGTCGCAGGCAGGCGTGTTGACCGCTGCGCCACGGACGTCGATAGTTGGGAATAGGGTAGCAAGCAAATGACGCCTTTTTTATTTGAATTTTTACCCGTATCGGATCAACATGGCGAGTAGCAGTGGCTAGTGGTTATCCCACGTTAAACTTCAATGCTGTAAATTGTTGAGGACTTCCCTCGAATGTCTATGGTCTTTATTATAAGATCTACTGCAGTGCAGACTTTCGTTACAAACCACATGGATGCAAACTTCTCATCAATATAAATGAATTGATTCCAAACACAAGGTAGGTAATTACTGTAAATTGTTGAGGAGTTCCCTGAACTAACGTTTGTCTTCATCATCAACTCCCTAGTGACAGTCACAACTCACAACCTATCTAGACGTAAGGTTCTTATCAATACAAATTAATTAAGCACGAACATAATGTAGCTGCCGTGAATCGTTGAGGAGTTCCCTCGACTGTCTCTTAGCTCCATCATCAGAACTACTGCAGATTTTCATTATAATCCATATGGATGGAAAGTTCTTTTTTTTTTATAAATTATAAACTGGCGCTTGACCGCAATCCCGCCTGATAGTAAGCAGTGACGCAATCGTTGATGGTAAAGCGCACTAGTTTATTATGAGCCTATTCACTCTAGCCTTGAAGACACTCAAATTGTAGTCCGACGGAAACACCGCCGCTAGCAAATTGTTCCAGTCCCGCGATGTACGCGGTATAAAGGAGGAGGCGAAACGCTTCGTCCGGATCGTAGTGGTGTTAACAACGTAAGGGTGGAAACTAGCTGTACGACGGGTCGTCCGATGGTGGAACGGAGACGGGGGAATTAAATCATGCAATTCCCTCGCACACTCCCCAAAATGCATCCTATAGAACACCGAAAGGCTGGCTACTCTACACCTATGCTCTAGGCTTTGGAGACCATCTCGAGTTAAATCAGGGTCACCAATCAGCCTCTTCGTACGCCTCTCCACTGAATCCAAAGTGGCCAGGTGACACTTAGCAGCACAAACCCAAATGTGGCTGCAGTACTCCACCTGTAGCGCAACACTCGTTCGATCAACCATGGCCTCTCTTTCGGACCGGATTGATTCCCTACTAGCCCGAGCATCCGGCAGGTATCTCTCTACAACTGTGCTGTCATCAGCATACCCATAGATACCGGGCATCAGCAGATCGTTAATATGCAGCAGGAATAGAGTTGCAGAGAGAACAGACCCCTGAGGAACACCGGCATTAGTCGACATGGGCTCAGATGAGCATCCGTCGACAACAACTCGGAGGGACCGTTCAGTCAAACTACGTACAAATAAAATTATTTATGCGCTCTACAATAACAAAACAGATTTATTTACCTTTCTTCTGTGGGTGGAAGCTGATAAAACCGCAGTTCTTTATTTATATGAGATGAAGATTTGCAATCACTCACAGCACACGTCATATGCACAATTTAAAATTAACAAATAAAAAAACCAACACGCGTTAGCCCTTAATGATATATCCCGAACTACGAACATCGTTTTGTTCGCAGTTCGGGAGCCGCTTACCCACGTCTCGCCCCTCACACCCCGCATATATTATAGTACTCTGTGGCACGATTGTTCTGTCTAGTCGTCTTCGTTGGATGACTGTATGATTTTTAGACTGTGGTAGTGGGGTAGACTATGGGTAGACGCTATGACGTTATTTTGTGATGGCGGCACGTGAACAAAGTCGGTTTGGAAAGTGGGAACTGTTGAACGGTCACTTTGGATTGAGACCACAGAGCAAGTATTCAATACGTTTTATTGAGACGCGGATCAAGGCTTATCTTTTCCAGGCGAAACTGTCGGTTTGCCTATTTAAATTGTGATTGTAAAGATTGGAGGGTATATTTACACGTTGTGCTTTAAATAAAATCTACACCTACGAAACGGAGCTCGTACCACCACACCAAGATTCTGACGACCCTACCGCTCCGCCATCCGTCACTCCGTCATATAAATGCATTAATTTATTATTTATCTATATGGGTTAACCCGTCTTGTCTAGAGATGGGCGGGTGGGTAAAAATTGGGAAGGTAAAAAATTGGAAGGAAAGGGTGAAACAAGTAAAAAAGAAAAAATACCCTTTTTAACCTAATATTTATAAAAAATACAGGGTATGAAAATGAGTTGTTATTTAATTGGCTTCGTCATCAATACTACGATCAGGTACTGGGGTGCTTTGGGATCCCACCACCATCTTTGGGACCCAAGTCAACCCCACCTGCCAGACGGCCACCTGCTGACTTACGGACGGGGTGCTGACGCCAGCTCTCCCTTCGGGGCTGAGTGGTCTGACGGCAGTCGCTCTCGTACAAGCAAAACTCCTGTGACCCGTGGACTAGGGCTACCAAGTCAGAGCTGGACACGGCAGAAGTAGCGAGCCCATACCAAGAAAATCCATTTCGTTTGTCCGGGTGCGGTGACGCCGAAAATATGTTTTACTGGAGCCAGCTCGAAGGACTGTTTTACGGGATCCCGTTATCCCAGGGAGTGGTTCTCGGTGGTGATTTGAACGGTCTTGTAGGTGAGAAGAGTCACCGGTTTGAGCGTGTTCACGGCGGTTTTGGGTATGGCGGTTGCACCGCAGAAAGGAACAACATTCTCCGAACGTGTGCGGCCGCTGACCTTGCAAAAGAACCTTCAAAAAGAAGCCGGAGCACCTTGTCGCCTACCGGAGCGGGCGAGCACTGTCCAAATAGACTTTCTACTGACTAGGAGACACCACATCGGCAAAGCAGTCACCTGAAAAGTCATACCCGCTGAGAGTCTCACTGCACAATAGCGCCTCCTTGTCATGGATCTCTGCGTAAAGGCCCAACGTAGTCGGCGTAGACGTGTAGAGCATTGCCGGCGCCAGAACCGGTCGTAGCTGCTTGAAAATAAGTCCCAGGAGTTCGCGTCGGTTATTAACGATAAGTGCGCTGGTACCGATGGAGAATCTGTCTATATATAAGGTTGCCAAACCTGCTACTAAAAGAGCTGCAGCCAGAGCCAGATGAGACCACTTGCAACCGCTTTACGAGAAGTTGGAATCATCAGAGGGGCAAAAGATTATTTTCAAATTGCCGTTGCGTAAAAGAGCTTACAGGCAACCTGCAAAGACCTTGCGATGAAGGAGAGATGGTGCTCGTACTTCCACGAGCTGCTGAATAAGCATCACCGAGAGGTTCAGACACCTGAATTCCGTCCAAATCTTGGATTAGTGCCCCCGACAATGCCTTAGGAAGTCCAAACGTCCCTTCGTCGCATGGAGAATCGGAAAGCTGTCGGAACTGATGGAGTCCCCATTGAGGCCTGGAAGGCAATGGGTCTTCGCGGTGCGGCAAAATCTCAAGCCAATGAAGACTGAGTATTATTATTCCAGTCTTCAAAGGCAAGGGCTTGGTAAAGGAGTGTGGTAACTATCGCGGTATTAAGATCATGCCCCAGACCATGAAGATCTTTGAGAGGATTATAGACTCCCAGATCCGGTAGGAGTAAGCTATCTCGAAGTGTCAATATGGGTTTCGTCTAGGGTACGGCACCATGGATCCTATCTTCGCACTAAGTTCACCATGGAGAGATACAGATCGAAGAACACACCTCTGCATATGCTCTTTCAAATATGCAGTATTTTTCGTTCAAGAGATTGCTATTTTATCAGGTTCGAATTACCTGTTATTGGCAGAGTAATTCCAATTTTTCCTTCATACTTTTATGGGCTTAGGACCATAGAAATGTCGAAAATAAAGCTTCGATTAACAATAAACAAAACAAATAAAAAACTTAGAGCTCAATTTACGCAATTCTAATCTAATTTTTTTCCTTAAAGTGTAGCTCATAAGGCACAATTTTATAAATACAAAATTAGAGACTACCTACAATGTATTTTAAAAACTAACTATGAACAACGCGTTAAGGATTGGCGTTTATCGAAAAATGAGTTAGTGTACTTTTAATAAAAACGCAATGAATTCAAATTATTGGCATCACGTCAACGCGTAGGTACAGTCGCCGCACATCAAGTTAATACAATCTGTCAGATTTCTTTAGTAGATTTTCAACTTTATCGCTAAAGCATTATGGTTCAAGTTTGATTAGGAAAGTTTGACAGTTTCGGGTACGTTGCCCTGCTGGCGTCCATACTTCTGCATTAAGGTGTATTTAAAAAATTGGAATCAACTACTTATGTACAATAATGTTCAATCAAAAACAGTGAAAAATATCCTTACCCCTAAATAATGTCAATCAATCTTAAATCAATCACTGTATTTTAATAATTGTTCAAAATGTAGTCCACCTCTTTGTAGGCATATAATTTTAATGTCTTTGTTGTAGGCATAAACGAGCACGTTTAAATAAATTGTCATTTAGTTTATTTTAAACACTAGTGTCATTTTTCACTTCGTCAAAAGCGTTTATAATCGAAGGTTAAACAAACTTACCGAAGTGAAGTTTGAGTCGCTGCATCCGAAGAGATTTACATATTGCACTAGGTAGTCCACTCCTCATTGTATCAGGCATCGAACACAATTTTAGAGAACACACTAAAATAATTACTTCAATTTATTAATACCAATATTGACAGGTTGTCACCCGCCAGCTACTACCTACCTACCCTACGGAATTTTATAATTTCTTCAGAGAATTATTTAAAAATACTTACTTTAAGTGTTGTTTTTGTAAGACACAAAACTAGGGCGGGTGGGTGTGTAAATCTCTTCGGATGCAGCGACTCTTAAAATTGTGGTCAAACTTCACTTCAGGTAAGTTTGTTTAACCTTCAATTATATTTCGTCGCTGCATCCTCGAGATTTACATACCTATTGCACTAGGTAGATGTTCAGAGTATTATTTTTGAAATAACTATCTCCTTATATTTTGCATACTGTGTACATATTCCAAACATCGAAAAGTTTCAATCAGTTTACTTGTATGAAATAATTATATGGAATGAGAATCAAAAATAAACAAAAAATTAACAAGTACTTTCAATGTTCATTGACGTTAAATACTGCCTCCGCGAAGGAATTGTCGTTATTCGAATTTATAGGCTGTTATAGAATTGGGCGAAAGTAAGCGACCGACCTGTCCACCCTGCACATTTCTCTATGATATCAATCGAGACGCCTCTACGATCAGCGGCTGATGTGGCAGCGTGGCGAGCGCTGTGTGCTGAGAATACATTTGTATCAATCCCACTTTCGTATAATACTGCTTTTATCCAGCGGCTAATCGTAAATGCAGAGCTATTATGAATCGGTTTTTTAGTTGTTAAAATCACCCTTTCAGTGTCAGGGTCCTTCCTCAAAGAATTTGTAATTTCCATGTAATCTACTTTAGTCTTAGCGGGGCGGATTTCGGTCCTACCGTGAAAAAAGGGAATAATTATTCATGGGTTTTGTTTACCCGGAGCCGTGGTCTGAATTATGTTATCAATTGGTACATAAATGTTGTTATCGTTGACTTTTATATTGCGAAATCTAATTAAAAACAGCGTCTGTAGGTACTCTTTGTGCAGTTAACAAAGATATAAGAGCCACCATATTTTTTTTAACTTGTAGGCTCAATTCCTTATTGGGATACCAATTTGACACATAAACAAGAACAATATTAGAGTCCCACGTTGACTGATATTTTGGCAAAGAAGGTCTACTTCTTAACACTCCCTTAAAAAATCTGACTACGTTATCGTCTCCGCTGAATGATTTTCTTAACACTAGGGCCAATGCTGAGTGATACGTAATAAGAGTTGAGTAACTAGACCCGGAATAAAATTCATTGGTTAAAAATTTAAAGCTACTGGCACTGTTGAATGGAAACAATTATCAATTGAGTTTGCTTGACGAAGTTGCCACCATTTTTTTTTAACTCTACGTCGTATTGCTTTAATCAATTTATAGAAAGAGAATTAGTCATCATAACTATCGTTTCCGGGGCTAATAACTGTTCTGAATAAGCTTCCCTGAAAAGGGTGCTGACACCAGGCTAAGGCTTCGCTATAACGCATGTCGGGTTCTGAAAGGAGACAACAGAACTTTCCGGTGAGAAAAAGATAGGCTCTGATGAACAGAGAGTACCGGGGCTGGCTTGGCCAGTAGGGGACCATCAATATGCCAGGAGCTTTATCGTCTATGATTTTTCGTAGACATCATAGGATCAGCGAGAACGACGGAAATGCGTAGAAGAAGCATTGGTTTCAAATAGATGTAAAGGCGTCTATATTAAAAGCATGGGATTACGTCTCCATGATATGTATTTTTAACCTTTTGTGTATAAGCGAGACGCAAACAAATCCAGTTGAGGGGAGTGTCACGTGTCAGTAATTTTATTATAAGCTGACGGCGATAACTCCCACTCCGTATCAATACTGTCACGTCTGGACTCGTCATCAGCCTTTACGTTATCCTTGGACTATATGTAAGACGCAAAAATAAAAATGCGAGGTTCTTCGCACCAGCACCATATCTCGCGTGATGTCTTATTTAAATGATCATATTAGACGCCCGGCGCCCCTCATTCTGTGGATGTATGATATAGCGGTCATATTATGAATTCTAAGAAGAATTTCCTTGTTAAATTTGTGATTAATGTTATTTTTAGCTTCTCTCGTGTTCCAAAAACCACCAGAACGTTCACCGTTACATGAAATGCCCCATCCTGTAAGGGATGCGTCTGAAAATATTTCTAATACTTATGTATGTTGACTTATAGGCTTGCTAACATTCATTATGTTATTATTCCACCAAGCAAAATCGGCATCTAAATAACATATTTTGACAACATATTTTGATCGTAATTTTCATTGTTTTTCAATGGAGCCAAAAATTTTTCTCTTTCGAACAGCTTCGTGTAAACCCTTCCGTAATCTACGGCTGGGCAA
The DNA here is from genome assembly GCA_017933935.1 of Sesamia nonagrioides. Lineage (NCBI taxonomy): Eukaryota > Metazoa > Arthropoda > Insecta > Lepidoptera > Noctuidae > Sesamia > Sesamia nonagrioides. The sequence continues at coordinate 81,773 of JADWQK010001587.1, forward strand.
GCTGAGGTTAACACTCCGACAAATTGAGTAAATTCTCTTAAAGATCATAAATAGAAGGTTTCTTCGAGATTTTATCAATATTCGTGTATTTAATGGCAACTTTAAAGACAGTTCATTAGAGTCCAGTTCAAAACCTAAAAAAGTTTTGCATTGACTAGGTATCAAATCGCTTTTTTTTCATAAGCTAGGGAAGAATCTCAACACAATGGGGCCTAAAGAGGCCACTTGTACCTAAAAAAGTTTTGCATTGACTAGGTATCAAATCGCTTTTTTTTTCATAATTTATGACACGGTTTCTGAAACTCTCTGAGAGCAATCTTCATAAGTGTGATCGATACAGAGTAAATCTTATAAATATATTACCAGCAAATGTCCCCTCTGCCTTAGTTATATTGCAACGGGCCTCAATCAGCAATTTGGTGAAAACATACGGCGCTGAATACAAACCAAAAGGAAGGCACTGAAATTCATATGTTTGACTATTAAATCTGAATCTTAAATATTTATTACAATATTTGACATAAAGTCGAAACGAGATATCAATTTAGATGCGGTTCTAATATCCCCCAATTTAAAGTGCTGTGTATCAATAAACTTGTTAAGCTTTTTCAGATTAAGAATAAATCTATTAGAACCGTCACTTTTAGACGCATGGAAGATATTTGAGATAAATTGACCGTCTACGTCTTTACATTTTTTAACAGCACCAATAGGACAATTTAAACGGTATTTTGTAACCCGTAATGAATTGTAATACTACAAAGTCTTGGGTAACAGTTTTCCATATGTCAAGGAAATGCTGAAGCCTACCAGCGTATTGTATAGGTACCTCTAGGGATTCTTGTGGTTGTTCGATTTACTCGCGTCCACGCGTTCGTACGTGCTTCAATGTACTACTCCGCGAGGGGGGAGGCCATGGACACTAACTTTGTTACATAACGCGACCTCAATAGAATTTCTAGATTATTTAAACCTCAGACTGACGTCTGGGAGGACCTCTTATCCGAATGGCAAAGTAGGTGGGATAATTCCATCAAGGACCTCCATCTGTTCTTTCCATCCGTTGGCGACCACTGCGTTGCCCAATTTCTGACAGGTCATGGCAACTTTAAAAGTAAACTGTATTCTTTTAAACTTGTTCCTTCGCCTTTGTGTCAGTGTTCTACATCGAACTGTGAATTTGAACAGTCCGCACATCACATCTTGTGGGAGTGTATTCTTTGGCAGAATGAACGCAATATTATGTTGGATAGTGTACAAGTTACATCCGGAGTTGTTTATTATACGGACCTTGTTGAAACTAGAACTAATTTCCGTGCGTTCAGGCGCTTTTGCCATACCTATTATTGGAATCAATTGTAACAGCAAATACCTACTTAGGACCCATTAACTTGATCAAATGTTATTCCGTGGTGCTTGGCAATCTGGGCTTCTCCCAGTTGCAATAATGTCCCTTTGTGCCGATTGGCCTAGTTCTATTCTGTCTCCTGCTTATTATGGAGGGAAGTGGAAACAATATCTTTTTTCTTACTCCTCCGCTATTCTTTTCTGATTAATTTCGTTGCGGGACCCAAGACAGTTGAAACGTTTCTCCGGGACTCGTCGAGCTTCATTGCTCGGCGTTTTTCTGGCGGTCTCCACTGTTGATTCTGGCTTTCAGGAGTTGCAGTGGGTTGGGAACAGTGTGGCGGGTTACTCGCGTTCGTCGCAGAGTTGTACCTTGTACCGGTCCGCAACAGCCAGCAGGCGGCGAGCTGTTTAAGTCGATGATAGTTGAGTCCTGGGTCCCTCTGGTCTGCCCCGGTGAGCATATTGCCAGGACCATGTGGACCTTTCGTTGCGATTGCGTGGCGGCTGTTATAAGGCCGGTTCGGCCGATACGACGGTGAAGGTCGAGGTTCAAATTTTCTTTTGATTTGCAAGCCAGATTTTTTAGCTTTTAGGAGCTTTGATTTTATCTCCTGAATTTTCTCCAAATAGATATGAATCTCTCTTTAAATCCTTTATCATGGAATGTTTTTTTTTTTTTAATAACCAAGCTGGATGTTATTAGTTGTCGTCTTGTAAAAGTGTCTCGGTTATGCAAATCCATAAGAATCTGTCCCGTTTCTGAAAGCTTTTCTTTTCTTTTTTTTTTATAATCGTCTTTTGACATTTCTGTGTCAATCAAGGTAGACATTAAGTTTGTAATCAATTTGTAATTGATCCTATAGCAACACCTAAATGATTTTTGGCTTTCTCGAGTCTCTTGCCCCAGTTTTTAGAAGACTCGTTAAGAACAGCAGCGAGAAGTTTTCTGGTATTAACCCCCTTCCATCAGCTTCAATTTTTGGTCCTTCTTCAGCCCTTCCATTATTATCTTTTCCCATCTTTTAGAGATTTGTTCCCTGATCTTGGGACCAAGAGGCTCGATTTTTTCTTTGGAATCTCCCAAAACATCTAGAATAGCAGCAGATAGTCCGGGGGATCTGCTGAACTACCAGGTAGCGTATCATCTTTGGCAGGTAACGTTTCGTCAGATTGGGTGACCATCTGTCATCTTTGGTTATCGGGGTAACTGGTCTGACCAGGTCTTATACCATTGAACGAACGCTAACTTCATCAGCGTCTGAACTATATAAAACTTCTGGCTCAAAAGGCAAAGTTTCTTTATTTTTGAGTTCTGTTTCATTACCTGTGAGGATAATTAACTATGTTCACAAAAGAAACAAGTATAGGTCGTAATCGCATTACGACTCAATTGACAATACCCGCAATCGCATCGCGGTTCTTAAATGTCTTTTTTGATAAGGACCGCAATCGCATCGTGGTTCTAAAATGTCTTTTTTGATAACGACCGCAATCGCATCGCGGTTCTAAAATGTCTTTTTTGATAATGACCGCAATCGCATCGCGGTTCTAAAAATGTCTTTTTTGATAACGACCGCAATCGCACCGCGAAATGTTCATTTACGTGCGTGAGTTGCGCACGTCTGTGTAAGTGGTTGCTATGTGTTATTCTGTAGGCGCGTCACAGGATCCACTCACGACCCTGCTTTCTTCAGGACACCCCGGCGGTCAGTCCCCACCAGGTGAGACCCCCATTTGCCCTGAAGGAAGCCCAGCGGAGGACGATCAGCGACAGGTGGTGCCGACTCGACGCTCCTACAGAGTTATTGATGTAACCCCGACACCCCGGCGGTCAGTCCCCACCAGGTGAGACCCCCCATTTGTCCTGAAGGAAGCCCAGCGGAGGACGACCAGCGACAGGTGGTGCCGACTCGACGCTCCTACAGAGTTATTGATGTAACCCCCGCCCGTCCTGAAAACCATCTATGTACGGTAAACGCTTCAGGCTAAGGGGTCGTGATGTATGTGTGGGCGGTATTGAACTGTACAGTAACATCGCCCAGTGGTTATGCGTACCGCGGCCCACGCTGCGCATACGCGTGTATGTGTGACCCTGTGGGAATGCCTTTACGCACCGTACCCCGAAGGGCGTGTGTGGGACTCGCCCAGCCGAAGCCGGGAATACCCACTAAACCCACAGCGGCACTTCGGCATCGCCATAGTGGCGGGGGAGTGGGAAACTAGCACAGCCTGAGCCACCTCTCCCCCGCCGGCGAAACCCGCCTAGCAAGGCGGGCCCTCAATTGCCCTACCTAGGGAGGGGCCGTGGCTCCCGCGTGGTGAGCGATGTAAGGCGGGCGTCGGCACCTTCTCGTGCCTCACGCCCGCCGCTCACCTCAGGGGGGGAGAAAGCGGGCGAAATCCCGCCTTCTCCTCCCCCTACGCCACCTGCGGAGCGCCGGAGCGAGGGGATCCTCCTCCCGCTCGCGCTCCGCGGCCTCCTTCTGCGACATCACGACCTCGCAGAAGGAGACCATTGCCACCCAGGCCTCCTCGCTCCCCACCATCACTCTGATGATGGCGGGCAGCGAGAGGTCCCCTCCAACCGCCGTGACAAGATCGCGGCGCGGCACGGCCCACGACGGGCACACCGAGAGGGTGTGTTCCGCCGTGTCCTCCGCCGCGCCACAACCATGGCACGATGGTGTCTCCTCTCGTCCTATCCGGTGCAGGTACCTGCCGAAGCAGCCGTAAGCCGCAGACGGAAGGAGAGGAACCCCTGACGCCTGTCGAGCCAGTCCTCCAGGACCGACCCGATGGCGTCGAGGGTACGGCGGCCGAAGACGGCGGAGGCGAGGTCCTGCGTCCAATGCTGGACAAGAGCAACCCTTGCCTTCCGCCGGACGGCCTCCATCACCTCTGGGGCCGGACGCTCGCCCAGCGCCCTGCGCCCCGCCGTCCACTCGTACACTCTGGCGAGCACCCACGCCTCGAGCTCCCAAGGTGGGGTGCCCGCCAGAGCGCACGCCGCTGCGAAGCCCACTGTGCGGTAGGCCTGCGATGCCCGCTGGGCGATGGCCCTTTATGGCGTCCGAAGGACTGTGAGGGAATCCGCCCAAATCAGGGCCCCATAAAGGGCCATACTCCGCAGTATGCCGGCGTATAGACGCCGGCAGCGGATGCTGGGGCGTACCGTATATTAACCTAGCATACGCTACGCGACGAGTGTGTGTAAAAGGGTGCAGTATTATTGGATCAGGTGAGCCGCGTGTAACCTGGGTGCGACTCACCTGTGAGGTCAATCCGGTGGAGGGGGGTCACTCGTCCGCTACCAGGTCGCGGGGGAAGGGTTTCGCGTCAGGGGGGCGCGCGTGCCAGGGCGCGATGTCCTTGACATGCGTCAAGTCGGACGCGTCGGCACGCGTGAACATACTGTTACGAATGGACCTTATGTCGATGGCATAAGGTTCAATATCGCGTGACATGCAGTGTGTCACTTTTAAGCCCTATTTCCCCAGATCTAGACATTTTCTAGGTACAATATAAAAACGCATTGCTAGACTTAGGATGGCCTATCGAATGGTACAGGTCTCCACAATTTTGACAACAAAGTGTCGACATCGAAATTTCCAGAAATCCGTTTCCGAGAATTACCGTAGGTACTTAGTGAATGACCTCGAAGTTATGCGGTATTATTATTACGTCTAGACGAATCTGGAATGTTCCATCAGCTGACCTATATATAGCCCCGTGACGCCGGCGCAGAGTCAGTCTGAATTCGACTAGCGATACGAGAACAAGCGACAGTTAAGAAGTGATCTTACAGAAGACCTACTGCGACAATTATAATGAGAACTTCGAGTACTACGTGAAGTAACATCTGTAGCGTTATTGTGTGTTTACAACACCGACTTCGTGGACATAAGGGAAGTCTTCGGTGCTACATCAGCTACGTTCTACTTGTCATTGCCTACAATCGACTGTACCTCCGTTGCCAATAAACTTCGTAACCCTTAACCGGCATTTTAGTACCCCTAGCCCGTAACAATACCTTTCGCGAGGCGCCGCACGAACTCATCCATGCTCTCGATCCTGAGATCCCTCCGGATGACGTCGTTCCGCACGTAGCGAGGGGCAGCAACTATTGTCCGCAGCGCAAGATTTTCTTGCGTGCGGAGCGTCTTCCGGTGCGCCTCGCCAGTGAGGGCGAACCATACTGTTTGCCAAGCGTGTGGAGGGCCATCCATCACATTTCCAATGTCAGATATAAATGGAGTTATACAGGGTGAATAGCTCTATCCCTGTTTCACAACCGCAGCCTAAGCGGCGAACATATTTTGTTTCTGAATACCATTCTAAAATTAAGACAATTTCATTAGTAATGGGTTTCCATATTTGGAATTGAGTAAATTAAAATTATAAAAATCCAGTAAAATTGTATTCAGTGTTATAGAAATCGGCCACAATTTGTTTCAACGAATTGCTTTCGTTTAAGCTCACATAAATTATTTGTTTCATAATTAATATGCTATGATTTAATTCGGGTTTAATTACAGCTGGTGGTCTACTCATGCTTACAAATGAAAGGGGACAATAATTGCTGAAAAATAAAAATTATTAATAAAAAAATAATAATTTTAAAATCTTTTCTACCATAAACTACCATAATAGAATTAACAAAATTAAGTAACAAAACGTTTTTGCGTCTCGTATTTTAGTTCTGTAGCAAAAGTCAAAGTCAAGTATCAACTGTCAAATGTCAACGTTATTTGAAATGAGTCGAGCTTTGTTTTCACGAACTTTGTAATTTTTGTTTTTTTTTTGGCTTTTCGTTGGTAGTGGTGGTTTCCCTGGTATTATTTTACTCTTTGGGTGAAGTTTTCTGAAGCTTTTGTGTGAACGTTTTTGGCGTGAAACTAATCGAAAGTGTTCCTTGAGTTCGTGTACGTAATTGGTGTAAGGTTTGTTTTTCTGTTCTAGTCGTCCCTTTGTATTTTTATCTTTTTACTGTTCCAAATGGCCTCTAAAAAGCCCCCTAATCCTGATCCCCCAGATGAATTATTTGATCTCTCTCCTGGGCTAACAATTCCTCCCTTAAACTACGTCCATAGCATTCCATCCCCTGACATTTCTCCAGTGGAACTTGAGGAGTATTAATCCCAGAAAGCCTGTTTTTTCTTTTTTAATTAATAGATTTAAGCAATGGATATAATATAATTATATAAAATAATTAATATATTTATATCGAAACTGAAAAGTAGGTATTCGTAGTTTTTAAATTTTATTTATCGGAGTCGGACAGGAGGCCGGGTAATTTGTTTTAAAGCTTTTGTTCATCTATACTAATATATAAAGCTGAAGAGTTTGTTTGTTTGAATGCGCTAATCTCAGGAACTACTGGTCCTATTAAAAAAATTTTTTTTCGTTGGATAGCCCATTAATCCAGAAAGTCTTTAGGCTATATAACATCATGCTGTGACTAATAGGAGCGGAGCATATAAAAAAAAATATATCTAAACCTATGCAGGTGAAACCATGGCTAGTTTAATATAATATGCTTTGTTCTTTTATCCCAAAATAGCATATTATATTAAATGAACAAAAGCTTAATCAAATGATTTGACTCCCTTAAGTAGTGAAAAAACAAATTTTCTAGGAACGTGTTGTGTGCATAACAAACAAATTATTGAAATATGATATGTTGTGCAGTGTTACTGGTCCGATACATGTCATGGGTGATACCAATTGTCACCATAACCGCTGGGGATCAGATACTTGTGATAACTTTGGCATTAGCGTGATGAATATATTAAATCAACACAATCTTTGCCGAATCAACGATTGAAGTGCTACTCGTAGATCTCCACCTGGTCAGAATAGTAGGTGTGTTGACTTAAAATTCTGCTCATTCAATATAACTAGTCTTCTCATTTAACCTCGCTTGGATATGACCCATGGAAGTGATCATTGCCCCATCATAATTTAATTCCCTTCTAAAAGCATTACTTTTATAGTTTCACCACTCTAAAACACCAATTAAATTCAGCAGACTGGGATTTATATTCTAAAATTCTAGACATAAGAATAATCTCCTTCCCAGAAGTTATCTATGTTAACATCCAGAATTGTTTCTTGTCCTTCTCCTCCACCATTGCTTCCACTGCTGATGATTGTTTCCCATCCAAAAAAACTCTTTTCTGATCAACTCCTTCCCCCGCTATGGTCGGATAGGGAATGCACTGACATGGTCAGGGCCAGGAATGTGGCTGAAAAGACAGTCAATGGCAATATAAACCTGGATAATCTCATTGCCTTCAAACAGATATTGGCCAAGTTCAAGAAATTCCTAAAAAGTAAAAATGCGAAGATTGATTAGATTTTTTGTTTTACTAACCCATGTGTTTGTCCATGCAGCTACACTAACACCCAACCATGAAGTAAAAAGTTGTACAGCCTGCCTCTCTTTGCTGCCATCACCACGTGACATTGGCAGAATAGTTGGAACCAGCTCAGTTACCATAAAAAATTATTTGAATCGAGTAAGTTATTATCAATTTCTTACTCTAAGATTAATAAAAGTGGTGGTAGTGGTGGTTAGTGGTTGGTATGGTATAAAGAGTTTTTATTTTCAGAAATGCCAGGAATTAGAGTGGTTTCGGAGCGCCAACTGGAGCTTCTACTCCAATTTATGGAAAAAAATCCTATCCTTGCCAAGGGATCCTTAACAAATGAGGGCCCCTTGGCAAAATTAACAACAGAAAAGAAGTGGAAGACTATTGCAGCCCGCCTCAACAACGAGGGTTCAGGCTGCAATAAATCGCACATAAAATGGCGAGAAGTAAGTGTGTTCATACTGTCGTATGCATAAGCTGCTTTTACTGGAAATTTACTGCTTTATAATTTATTATTTATCAGTGGCAGACGATTTTTATTAATAACCAATACTGCCAATATGCAATTTAAAAGTATGCATTTTTATAAATATCGGTGACATGGGTGTGACATATTAAGATTAATTAACTAGAATTATTGCTTTATTGCTAGTATTGGAACCAGCAAAAATATAACGCCCGAAAAAAGGCAACCAAGATCCGACAGCAGTTTTTAGCCACGGGAGGTGGCCCTCTGCATCCCAAGTTTAAACTCTCTGCGAGGGACAAGCGCATCCTCGTATTAATGCGGTCTGTGGCTGTGTATGGGGAGCCTAGTAGAGGGAGAGAAACAACAACACTACGAAGAGGTACATACATTTAACCTTATATTTAATCAAAGTGTTCAGAATAAAAAGGCCACTCTGGTAATAATGACCGACTTGCCCCGCAAGCGTACGGGTAGCGGGCGCAGGGTCTTGGCTGCGTTTTAGTCGAGCGTGAGCTCAGACCGAATTTTGATTCCCCGCGTTCGGACGCGCGGTCGGAACAGTTGGAACGGAGCGTGGCGAGCGGCGCCAACGGCTCGCCGGGACGAGGCACTATACAGAGTGGTCCTGACAATACGACAATAAATGAAAACACGAACAATTCTGGTTCATAGGAATAATCATAAACCATAAAAAAAAAACCTAGCATCGAAAATAAAAAAAAAATAAAGTTTCAACCAAACTAAATCGCATAAAATTGCAAATTGAATAGAACATAACAGTTGGAACGGAGCGTGGTGAGCGGCGCCCGCGGCTCGCCGGGACGAGGCACTATACAGAGTGGTCCTGACAATACGACAATAAATGATAATACGAACAATGCTGGTTCATAGGAATAATCCTAAACCATAGAAAACAAACCTAGTATCGAAAATAAAAAAAAATAAAAAAAATTCAAACAAACTAAATCGCATAAAATTGCTAACTGAATAGAAAATCCTTTAACAATATTGGTTCACTGACATCCGATCGGCGACAGCGCGATCCTGTATCGACTTGTTTTTTTCGCGCCATTATTATTAAAGTTTGGTACCGCAGGATGCGGCGGTCATTAACCTATAAGCGCTTCCTTATCAACATATACAGAGTGGTGCTGACAATACGACAATAAAATGAACATCGTACACCTCTACACATTCTCAGTCTACCCATAAAAAATCATATAAATATATCAATTAGTTTAGTCACAGGAAATTATTTTTCATTTTTCACATTTACTACATGATGTACATGGTGATAAGGAAGGGCTTACAGGTTAATGACCGCCGCATCCTGCGGTACCTAACTATAATAATAATGACGCGAAAAAAGCAAGTCGATACAGGATCGTGCTGTTGCCGAACGGAGGTCAGTGAACCCATTGATATAATATTAAACTAAAGTAGATATGTCACTAGCGCACTGAAAATGAAGCGTACAAAAGAAGGTAAGTCCAGTATCTCGCTTTAGTCACTCTCGATACTCTCGTTCCGTACGCGCGTCTGTCCTCGGTGGCTAAGAAAATCTTTTCCGCATTCAAAATGGCGTTTTGTGTAATGCGTAAATGCACGAATTATTTTAGAAAAACCAACAAAAGTCATGGAATCACATATCATAAGTAATTATTTCAAAATATTTAGATTAATAATATAGTTTCGATTATTTTGTCAAACATTCTTACAAATGATGCTTAAGTTGCCATAGTAAGTAAAAAAAGAGAGAGCTATTTGGATTTCTTGCGAGTGTGAAAAAGACGCGAAGGCAAGACATAGATTAGTTGCACAAGCGATAATGTTTATGGTGACTTTTATACCTACAATTATAGTTCTGTTTAATATTATTTATGAAAATCTGTCGTATAACGACAAGAAAAGACTTTAGAGGGAGACAGTATTTATTAAGTATACAGAAAAGACAAGATGGAAGTATAAAAATGAATAATGTCGATGAATGATTGATGGGTGATGGTGAAGGGCGGCCCCTGGTGGACCGGCGGCAGTTACGGAGGAGCGGCCCTGGCGGACCGGCGACAGCAACAGACGAGCGGCCCTGGCGGACCGGCGACAGCAACAGACGAGCGGCCCTGGTGGACAGGCGACAGCAACGGACGAGCGGCCCTGGTGGACCGGCGACAGCAACGGACGAGCGGCCCTGGTGGACCGGCGACAGCAACGGACGAGCGGCCCTGGTGGACCGGCGGCAGCAACGGACGAGCGGCCCTGGTGGACCGGCGACAGCAGCGGACGAGCGGCCCTGGTGGACCGGCGGCAGCTGCAGAGGAGCGGCCCTGGTGGACCGGCGGCAGCTACGGAGGAGCGGCCCTGGTGGACCGGCGGCAGCTGCAGAGGAGCGGCCCTGGTGGACCGGCGGCAGCTACGGAGGAGCGGCCCTGGTGGACCGGCGTCAGCTACAGAAGAACGGCCCTGGTGGACCGGCGGCAGCTACACGAAGAACGGCCCTGGTGGACCGGCGGCAGCTACAGAGGAGCGGCCCTGGTAGACCGGCGGCAGCTACAGAGGAGCGGCCCTGGTGGACCGGCGGCAGCAACGGAAGAACGGCCCTGGTGGACCGGCGGCAGGTACAGAGGAGCGGCCCTGGTGGACCGGCGGCAGGTACAGAGGAGCGGCCCTGGTGGACCGGCGGCAGCTACGGAAGAGGGACTGCCCCGGCGTCACAAGGCCGGCAGCAGTCGAAGGCTCCGGCGGCAAAGGGCCAGGCAGCTCCAGGCGCACCAGTTATATAGAGACTGGCACAGCAGGAAAAACCCTAGAAGGGCTCTCGAGGCAACGTTTACTGGAGACCCACTTTTAAGAGGCTTGTTTGGAAGCCAGAGCTCGACTGACCACTGCTCTGCGATGATTCCTAAAGAAACCTCGCAGAACGGTTGGAGGTCGAAATTTAAAATATTCGAAAATATGGACGAGGAACGGTAAATAATTTTACCATAAAAGAGTTCGAATAACAATTATAAAATAAAAATAGCAGACCAACAAGAATTTTGATGAGAAGGTTGTGATAGATACATCATCAACAATGTTGTCAAAAAATGTCAAAATAATGAAAATGTTCTGTAACAATGTAAATATAAATGGTATTAAATTAAAAAGTGCAGTGTTTGATAGGAAAAAGTGGTACAGTCCTGCATAGGTACGGCTTCCTACGCTAAGGGGTCACTAAGTCGCCGAAACTTAGGCCTAAAGTTGAGGACTGTGACTGTGAACTGAAAAATGAGTCCTGGTGTAGTGGAATATGATCAAAACAGAGCCTCATAATAATGGAATGCATATTATGGACCGTGGAAATGTATGATACATATATAAGTATGAATATGAGTATAAATAATAAGTGTAAGTATATCTGAATATGTACTTAACATTACATTTTCCCCCCGACCCTGGAAAAATTTTCAACTGTAGAAAATTTTCTAATAAGATTTCAAGTAGGGACTGTAAAACAACACTTCACACATTCATCAATCTCCATTCACCCATTCATACCACCTATCTCTTTCAAGCAATCTTCTTCATACAGGCATGGGTGGAGTTCACAGTTGATGACTGCCACTCATAGAAGTGTGTTTTAGAATGACGACAAGGCTTATTTTTGGAGTTGTCAGCCGCTCCAGACTGGAAGGAAAAAAAAAGGAAACATTAGATAAAGTAGAAATTTAAGCTCCTAGAAGAGCGAAAGAGTTAGCATTTGGTTTAGGCTTATTTTAGGAGTAACCAACCGCTCCTGCATAGGCTTATTTAATGAGTTGCAATCCGCTCCTTACGGTAGAAGATTGAGACTGAAGAGTAGGGTCGAGCAAATGTAATGTAATGTATATATAATATAAAAAATAAATGCAACTGTAAACAAAAGAAAGAATTTACATAAATAATTAATCGTTTTTCAAAGAATCGAAAGTTTCGAAGTTAAAATATCTTCCGATGGTGTAGTGGGAGCTAGCAGAAGTATCTGCTTCTTTAACAATATAACTGTCTTTGCTGGTTCCTCCAGTCTAATTGTAACTTCATATTCAAGCTCGTTTTTATTTAAGATTTCAAATTTGATTGGACGAGACATATTTAAGTGTAAGTTAGAAAAAGATAGTTAAGTATGTAAAAGTATACCTTGTTTTCCTGTTAGGGAAAAAAAGAAAATTAAGTTAGGTGTTGTAAGTATATATGAGTGAATGAGTTATGTGTGTGTTAAGAGAAAATGAAAGGGATAGAATAGCCAAAATATTTAACCAAAGAGCTGAGAATGTACGACACTAGACGAAGTGTTTCTTTTGAATTTAGGAAATTAAGGGGGTGCAGGAAATTTTCGTTGGGCGCCAAACTGTCATATAACGACAAGAAAAGACTTTAGAGGGAGACAGTATTTATTAAGTATACAGAAAAGACAAGATGGAAGTATAAAAATGAATAATGTAGATGAATGATTGATGAGTGATGGTGAAGGGCGGCCCCTGGTGGACCGGCGGCAGTTACGGAGGAGCGGCCCTGGCGGACCGGCGACAGCAACAGACGAGCGGCCCTGGTGGACCGGCGACAGCAACGGACGAGCGGCCCTGGTGGACCGGCGACAGCAACGGACGAGCGGCCCTGGTGGACCGGCGACAGCAACGGACGAGCGGCCCTGGTGGACCGGCGGCAGCAACGGACGAGCGGCCCTGGTGGACCGGCGACAGCAACGGACGAGCGGCCCTGGTGGACCGGCGACAGCAACGGACGAGCGGCCCTGGTGGACCGGCGACAGCAACGGACGAGCGGCCCTGGTGGACCGGCGACAGCAACGGACGAGCGGCCCTGGTGGACCGGCGGCGGCTGCAGAGGAGCGGCCCTGGTGGACCGGCGGCAGCTACGGAGGAGCGGCCCTGGTGGACCGGCGTCAGCTACAGAAGAACGGCCCTGGTGGACCGGCGGCAGCTACACGAAGAACGGCCCTGGTGGACCGGCGGCAGCTACAGAGGAGCGGCCCTGGTAGACCGGCGGCAGCTACAGAGGAGCGGCCCTGGTGGACCGGCGGCAGCAACGGAAGAACGGCCCTGGTGGACCGGCGGCAGGTACAGAGGAGCGGCCCTGGTGGACCGGCGGCAGCTACGGAAGAGGGACTGCCCCGGCGTCACAAGGCCGGCAGCAGTCGAGGGCCCCGGCGGCAAAGGGCCAGGCAGCTCCAGGCGCACCAGTTATATAGAGACTGGCACAGCAGGAAACACCCTAGAAGGGCTCTCGAGGCAGCGTTTACTGGAGACCTACTTTTAAGAGGCTTGTTTGGAAGCCAGAGCTCAACTGACCACTGCTCTGCGATGATTCCTAAAGAAACCTCGCAGAACGGTTGGAGGTCGAAATTTAAAATATTCGAAAATAGGGACGAGGAACGGTAAATAATTTTACCATAAAAGAGTTCGAATAACAATTATAAAATAAAAATAGCAGACAAACAAGAATTTTGATGAGAAGGTTGTCATAGATACATCATCAACAATGTTGTCAAAAATGTCAAAATAATGAAAATGTTCTGTAACAATGTAAATATAAATGGTATTAAATTAAAAAGTGCAGTGTTTGATAGGAAAAAGTGATACAGTCCTGCATAGGTACGGCTTCCTACGCTAAGGGGTCACTAAGTAACCGAAACTTAGGCGTAAAGTTGAGGACTGAGTCTGTGAACAGAAAAATGAGTCCTGGTGTAGTGGAATATGATCAAAACAGAGCCTCATAATAATGGAATGCATATTATGGACCGTGGAAATGAATGATACATATATAAGTATGAATATGAGTATAAATAATAAGTGTAAGTATATCTGAATATGTACATAACATTACAAATCTTATTGCAACAGTTAAAACATTTATAAAATTACGTGTTTATTTTGCGTTGTTAAGTAATAGAGTCAAATGACATGAAATTATAAAATGGCAAAGTGTGAGTCGATATTAAATGAACATGAAGTTTTTTTTATATACATTATAAACAAGCGCTTGACCGCAATCCTACCTGATGGTAAGCAGTGACGCAGTTCTTGCTGGTAAAGCGCACTAGTTTATTAAGAGCCTATTCACTCTGGCCTTGAAGACACTCAAATTGTAGTCCGACGGAAACACCGCCGCTGGTAAACTGTTCCAGCCCCTTGATGTACGCGGTATAAAGGAGGAGGCGAAACGCTTCGTCCGGATCGTACTGGTGTTAACAACATAAGGGTGGAAACTTGCCGTACGACGGGTCGTCCGATGGTGGAACGGAGATGGGGGAATTAAATCATTAATTTCCTCGCACACTCCCAAGTATATAATAATATAAATAAATATTTCCTACGCTCACACCAATTAGCCTAGCATTTAGAAATGAACGAATGAACATAATGTTTGCATAATGATTTATATTTGAAAAATTAAAATTAAAATATTATTTGAAATAGAGTAAGTATAGATTAAACCGAATTAATTTCACTAATTACAATGGTTTATAATTGTTTATTTTATTGCATTAGGTTTCCTCTGATCGAAGTCACAAAATATTAAATACATTTTAATCAAGTATTACAAAACTTCAATGACAAGCATTAAAGTTTTGTAATACTTAATTGAATTGTAAAACTTTTCATAAAAAAATACGAAATTACCAGTTACCGTTAACTCTGTTAATCTGTTATATTTCCTATCTGTATTTTTTGTTATTCTTTGGCCACCTTGTTGCTGTTTTCATTTAAGCGCAAACGACACACACTAGCCATCTTTTTCTTCTCTATGCTTTAGATTGCGCCCCATCTCACTCACGCTCTATCAACGTGTGAAATGTACGCAGAATAAAACAAATTGCATGTGTGTGCTGCTGCTCCGAACGGCACATTTATTTTGGTTAGTTTGTTAGAACATATCATATCTGTAATATTATATCATTGAGTGAACCAATATTTTTAAAGGATGTTCTATTCTGTTTGCAATTTTATGCGATTTAGTTTGTTTGAAATTTACGTTTTTTTATTTTTGATGCTGGGTTTTTTTCTATGGTTTAGGATTATCCCTTAGCCTAGCATTTAGAAATATATACACAATGTTTGCATAATGATTTACATTTGAAAAATTAAAATTAAAATATTATTTGAAATAGAGTAAGTAGTATAGATTAAACCGAATTAATTTCACTAATTACAATGGTTTATAATTGTTTATTTTATTGCATTAGGTTTCCTCTGATCGAAGTCACAAAATATTAAATACATTTTAATCAAGTATTACAAAACTTCAATGACAAGCATTAAAGTTTTGTAATACTTAATTGAAGTTTTTTTTTTTATTTTTTTATATGGCGTCTCGTAGGTGGCTACTAAGAGACCGTAACTACTTAATCGGACTTTCCTGTGGATGCTTTAATTAAAATTATAGCCTCCAGCCAGGGGCACTTAAAACTAAATTAAAATTAGGCGACTACGCACTAAGGGCACCCCCCGTGGGGTACGAACCTCGGCTTAGGGCGTCGCTAGAGAGGACAGCAAGGGGCGACTGGATCGAAAGTTATACTTAATGGTTTGAGCTGGCCTTCCTCGGACAGGGGACGGGGGAGGGGGTTGC
This sequence comes from Sesamia nonagrioides, assembly GCA_017933935.1. Classification (NCBI taxonomy): domain Eukaryota; kingdom Metazoa; phylum Arthropoda; class Insecta; order Lepidoptera; family Noctuidae; genus Sesamia; species Sesamia nonagrioides. Next base: position 97,565 of record JADWQK010001587.1, read on the forward strand.
TACGGGGAGCGCGTCGCAATGGATCTCGGCGGCGAGGTCGGTAGGTCGGTCTGTTTTTGTGTACTGTGCTGGTGGCCCTATTGGCCTCTTGGAGGAGGGTAATGGGGTCATCGGGGTCTGTGAGGGCATGCCGAGGACGGCGAAGTCGGGAGATGGTGGAGGGAGTGTAATTGGCGGCCGCTGCTATAAGAGGATTGCGGTGCTTGGTGGCAGTATCAAAGAAGCGTTTGGAGAGACGTTTCATGAACTGCTGGATGGTGGGGATTTTGAGATCAAGGTGGAGGATCTCATTACGGACGAACCAAGGGGCGTTTGTGGCTTTACGGAGGAATCGGTCTTGGACTACTTGCATCCTATGGATATGACGTGGCTTGGCATGTACAAAGACTGGACAAGCGTAGGTCATTATCGGGCGTATGCAAGCTGTGTACAAGCGCATTTTGCACCTGAGCGATAACTTGCTACGCGGGTTGAGGAGGGGGTGGAGTCGACCTAGAGCGAAGGCGGCGCGAGCGCGGACCGTCTCAATGTGCTCTGAGAAGTTGAGGTTTTGATCGAGAATCACACCTAGGTACTTGGCTTGCTTCTCCCAAGGGATCGGCTTGCCGTCCATGGTGAGGGGTCGTGGAAGGGTGACACTGACCCGCGGTTTCCTGTAGAGTACCGCTTGGCTTTTTAGGGGGTTGACTTCAATTCTCCATTTTCTAAACCAGTCAGCGAGCTTGTTGACCGCGGATTGAAGATGGAGGCGAATCCAGTCTGGACTGCGTCCCGAGCAGTAGATGGCTGTGTCGTCTGCGAACAGAGCGAGTTGAGCCTTACTGCTTTTCGGGATATCGCTAGTGAAGAGCGTAAAAATGAGTGGGGCTAGTACAGAGCCCTGGGGAACACCTGCACGGATGGGGCGGGGGGAGGAGAGCGCTCCTTCAATTTTATAGCGAAAGGTGCGGTTTGACAGAAAGTCCCGTAAGATGAGGACGAGACGATCAGGCAGGCCGAGTTGGTACAGCTTATAGATTAAGCCGTTGTGCCAGACTTTGTCAAACGCCTTCGCTATATCGAAGTAAACTACGCCTGTGTACATACCACGCAGGAAGCCTGCGTGAATATGTTCAGTGATGCGTAGGATCTGTTGCGGACAGGAGTGTTGGGTACGGAACGCGAATTGTTCTAATGGGATAAGGCCCTTGTTCTCGGCGTAGGCTCTGAGACGCTTATGTATAAGCCTCTCATAAATCTTACCGAGAACTTTGAGTAAGCTGATGGGACGGTAACTGGACGGTTCGGCTTTAGGCTTACCGGGCTTGGGAATGCCTATAACTGTGGCTTCATTCCACGTTTGTGGGAAAATGTTATTCCCCAGTGCACCATTGAGGATATGCCAAGAAGATGATTAGGTGGGCAGGGAAGAGGCGGATCACTCTGTTGGTGATGCCGTCAGAGCCGGGAGCTTTCCTGGGTTGAAGACCTTTGACGATGTCCTGCACTTCATCAGGGGTGATGGGAGGCATGGGATCCTCAGGGTCGTCAACGGGTGGGAATGTAGAACCTCCCGTTCTACATTCTACATTCAGCTTGGTCTACTGGGGGAGCACTGGGCTTCCAGGCAGGAGCCGAGGCATTCAGCCTTGTCATCGTCATCGAAGGCGATGGAATTGTCAGGACGAACTAGGGGAGGCATGGTCACAACTTCGTTGGATTTTAGTTTCCTCTGAAGGTCCCAGAAGGCTTGATGGGTGGGCTCTAGCTCATCCAGCATCTTATCCCAGCCAGCCTCACGCCACTCCGATATGCGTCTTTTTACAGTTCTCTGTAAATAGCGCATATGGGTTTTGTTAGCCGCGCAGGGGAAGCTGCTGTATGCACGGACCGCCGCGTTCTTCTCGGTCAACAGTTTACGCAAGTCAGCAGGGAGTTTCCAGCGGCAGTCTTCTGTCACTGTAACCTCCCTTGAACATTCGTTCAAGACTGACTGTACGTGATCCGTGAACGAGTCGATCGCGGCTGTCGTGTCAGCGATAGAGTCGAGGCGTGCAGGTATGGAGTCCAAGTGGTGGGATGTGGTGGATTTCAGCCGATGGCTTACTTTCCTCCAGTCCGTTACCACTTTCGTCTGAGGTGCTTGACCTGGGTCAGAGATGCCAGTATGGGGAGCCAGTCGGATGACGACTGGGCGATGGTCAGACGATAGCTCTGATAGTGCTTCTATAGAGTCTAACCGTAGGTTGACGTTCTTTAGGAGCGCTACGTCGAGGACGTCTGGGGTGTGGTCGGGTTCGTAGGGGAAGTGAGTGGGGCTCATGGGGCCCACGACATAATATAATAATAATATTTATTGACAGTAAAATGATACATGGTTATTTGCAGTACATGAAGGGCTAATACAGTCTAGAAACAGAACATAACAAAGAACATGTAGTACATACAAATACTTGGGCGAGGCGCTGATCTCCTAGCTAGATCACCAAGTGATCTGTGTTAAGGAGAAACAGATTCCACTCCCTAGTACAGTAACAATAACATTGCATGGTTTTGAGCTTATAATATGGACCCATTGGGACTATCAATTAGCCACTAGCTAGTGGGTACAAAAATAAGTGAAATAAAATCAATAATAAGTGAGAAAAACAAGGCATTAGTATCCTAAAATGTGTAGTATATAAAATGTGTTGGAGTGTGTGGTATTTTTATGTCATGTGGTATGATGTGATGTGGTGTGCTGTGCTGTAATGTAATGTATTGTGCTGTGTTGCGTTGTGCCGTGCTGAGGTATAGTGTGGTGTTTTGTGTTGTGGTGTGGTGTGGTGTGTATGGTATGCTGTGCTGTAGTGTGCTGTGGTATGGTGTCGTGTATTGTATTGTAATGTGATGTGATGTAATGTGGTGTACTGCGATGAGGTGAGTAAAGGTGGTGTGCATGCCAGTAAGTATGAGTAAGTACATTAATTAAAAACTCGAAAGATATGTTTCAGTCTCCTCGTAGGTTTTACCGAGGAGGAATGAACGAAGGACAGTTTTGCTTTTGGTGTAAGGTAAATCATAAATAGGTAAAGTTGAACTAATTTTGTTGTATAAATGTGGACCGAGATAGTAAAAAAATCTTTTAGTAAATGTGTATTTAGGAGGCGGAACAGAGCAAATGATATCTTTGCGACGCTTGGTGATTTTAGTAAAAGATGTTTGTGAATGTTGGCGAAGAATGGTGTGCAGAATGAAATGTTGTCTCACATTAAGAACGTAACAATTTTGGTTGGATACAGAAAGGGCCGAAATGTTGCGATTTTTAGTATGGCTCTGTGAGCCACTTCCAAAGGTTTGAGAGTAGTTTTGGGTGCGCCACTCCAGCAGCTAATACAATATGTAATGACTGACTGACATAATGCATAGTATACACTGTGAATAACAGATTGCTTAGCAACGTGACGAAGAGTTTTGAATATATACATGAGCTTTCTGACTCTACTTGTAAGTAAACTAATGTGTGTTTTGTAGTTAAGATGCCGATCTAAGGTTATACCTAGGTATTTAATATTGTCAACTACGATAATACTGGGGCATTGACATGAAGTACCTGGATATGAGTTGTGACAGGAGTGGGCCTTTAGGCAGATCGGAATATTTGGTTGGGTAGTCGATGAGATAGAAAAAGTTATCAATTTCGTTTTGGCTGTGTTAAGTGTGAGTGTGTGGAAACGAAGCCAATCAAAGGCAGAATTAAAACCATCTTGTGCAATATTCTGAAGCTCGGACCAAGAATTAGCGTAAAAAGTAAGGGCAGTATCATCTGCAAAAGACACAATTTTAGAATTATGGATATTAAGGTTGCATAGGTCATTAATGAAGATGAGAAAAAGTGTAGGACCAAGGACACTACCTTGCGGTACTCCGTAACAAATGGAAAGATCGTTGCTGGTGTGTTCACCGATTTTCACCATTTGCTGTCTATTTGAGAGATAGCTGGCGAAGAGATTAAGCTGCAGCCCTCTGATGCCCGCCCTCTCTAGTTTTAATAGAAGGGTACAAGTAGGAATGGTGTCGAAGGCCTTGGCGAGGTCAAGAAATACTGTTAGAACCTTTTTGCGATCGTTATGATCGTCATCGTTTTGTTTTTATTTTCGCTACAATAAAATCAGTAACTTCATGTACGGCATCACATGTAGATTTATTTTTTCTGAATCCGAATTGCTGGGAAGAAATTATTTTATTTTTCTCAAGAAAGCTAACCAATCTTTTGTTAATTAGGCGTTTAAGTACCTTCGACAGAGCAGGAAGTATAGCTATGGGACGGTAGTTGTTAAATGAGTTCCCTTCTCCACCTTTGAAAATAGGGTGAATAATAGCTTTTTTTAAGGCAGATGGAAAGTTACCAGTATGAAAGCAGAGGTTAAAGATGTAGGTCAAGACAGGCGCCAGATTGCTGCGGTATCTTTTCAATATGGTGGGAGAGATGCCATCGCAACCAGTGGCAGCGTTGGATCTGAGCGAATTAATTACAGTTTCTATCTCATCGTTATCCGTGTGTTCCAATACAAATGATAGTGTAGGAGTAGCAGTGTGTGCATAATTCATGTTGAATGTATTGTACTGATTAAGAATATTTTCTGCAAGACTTTTACCTACGTTAACGAAAAACTTGTTAAGATTGTTACAAGACTGTAGTGGAGTATCCGAGTGTGAAAGTAGTTGTGTAGATGAATGCTGTTGCTTTTGTGTATTTGTAATTTTCTTTATTGTTTCCCATAAGACTTTTGAGTTACTTCCAGCTTTATCAAGTTCTTGTGTATCGAACTGTCTTTTTACTTTTTTTAAAATTTTGTTACAAAAGTTTCTATATCGCTTGTAGCTGGTTTTGAGAATGGCATTTTCTGGTGAGAGTTTTGATTTCTTGTGTAACGCATCTCTGTGTCTTATACATCGTATCAAGCCTGGAGTGATCCATAGCTTAATTATCCTCTTTTTAGATGGTAATGTCTTAATGACAGTGTTCTCGGATATAGCTTTTGCCATGAGATTAACCAGAGAATCTGTAGCCACATCAGCATCGGACATAGAATAAATGGGTGTAAAGTTTAGTTCCTCCATAGTTTTATCCAATGTGTCGAAATTAGTTTTGGTAATTTGTGTAATAATATTGTTTGGAGTATTTTTATTAGGTATGCAAAGCAGAGATGAACAATGGTCAGTAACAGTAGTATCGAAGATTAGTGAGATAGATGTTATGGAGGCGGATCTTAATAATAAATGATCGAGACAGTTATTTCCTCTGGTAGGAAAATAATGTGTAGGAAGGAATCCGTAAAAAGCAACAGTGTTGAGGTAGTCATGTGATCGTGTGTCGAGTGAGAGAGATTTAATGTCTATATTAATATCACCAGTTCTAGCTACAGTTTTCTTTTTTTGAAAAGGTGGGAAGAATATTGTTAAGAGCGGTAAGAAAATCATTAGTGTTATTATTGGACGGCGACCGGTAGATACATAGTATGGCAAAGGTCGTTCCTACTTCCACTGCTAGACCAGTGGCAGAACCGTCAAAACAAAGTTGTTTGCAGCTGACAAGGAGTGTGGATTTTATATAGACCACAACACCATCACTTTGGTTTTGGTTTTTGGTCGTGTTGAACATAACATAGTTTTGTATAACAGGAAGGTTGTGATTACTTGAACATAACAACCAGCATTCTGTCAGGACTATAATATCACAATCAATTGAAACACGGTGCAGTAGGGTTTCTAGATTATTAAAGTTGCAATTAATAGATCTAATATTTTGTGTTAGGATTTTTAGATAATTATTTGGTTGATTAATGAAGTTATTTGCCTGTTCGGGGGTGCAAATGTGTGAATCGGATATAGCTATATTGTCTATGTTATTGGTTAGATCAATTATGTCACTGAATTTTTTTAAATGATATTATTGTATAAGAAATATTTTCAGGGAGGAAGTTTAACTTATGGCAAGCATCTCTGTGTGTTGTGCGATGTGTACTGTGTAAATGAGTTATAATTGTGTTTCCAGTGTTTGTGAGAGGGTATCTGTGCAGAACGAGTGAATGTGAATTAATAGCTTCATAGTTTAAATTTATGGTAAGGTTGACAGATATGTATTGAGTTTTAACGACATAGTAGGTGTATTATGAGTGTATTTTGAAAAACGTGTAACAAAGTGTATTTTTATATCTTAGACTATTAAAATAGACAAAAACATGCATTATAGAAATCGCAAGGCAATGATAACTTAAGGAAGAAAATAGTCATATAGTGTTTCTCAACTTATCTATGTCCGAGGCATGGGTTACGCGAATATGAGGCGAGCCTTCGTTTTGTTACCCGACTGCCAGGAGGGTTATGATTTTAGCGCCTATCTTGTATGTATTATTCTTTATTACCTAGTATCTCCAGAATCGCTGAACGGATTTTCACATTTGAGGTATCGTTAGATTTGCCTTAATTGCCCAACTGCTACTAGATAGGTGACATTTAAAAAAAAACAAAATGGCGGATGTATGACGCCATATTGTGAGGCATAAAGAAATAAATTTCTACCAAGTATATCGAGTGGGATATCAAAATGAAGGATTTTAAACACTGATTCTAAATATGTATATAACTTAATATTAAATGGAACAAAAAAAGAATTACGTATTTTTTTCTATCAAGCATATCGAGTTGGGTATCAAAATGAAGGATTTTAATCACTGATAAAAAATATATACAATATGTTAAGAAAACCCTGTCCGACCCGTGAAGGTATTGTTAGGTATCGATAACTGATTAGTAGAATCAGTTGCCTACAAAACCTGGCTAAACTTAAAAAAAAATTCCCCCTAAAAAATAAATAACTTAAAATAAATAGGTCATTTCATGGCAACACAGGCACAGTTCATAACCTCAGTTGACCTCATGCATGTAGGTATAGGTAATTTATTCACGTTTATCGAGTCTCGAAAGAAATAATGATACTTAAGCAGCTCGTGAAAAGAACTTTTTTTTTAAATAGGAAGGTCGTCTGACTCTCCAAATGTATCATTTCATTCGATGAGCATAATGGCTGTGGCGGAGATGTTGTTCCATATTTCGTTCACTAATAACGATACAGGCCCAGCTGGCACCGTCGCACGAGATTAGCACGGACATGCACACAATTAAAAATCAAGTGGTGTCAAATCCGCGCTGGCCACAGTTGGTCCACCCTTACCAATCCAATACACTACAGGACAAAGATATGGTGACGTACCGTCATACTGGAACCACATTGACCACAATCACCTGATCACAAAACAGCAGTTGCTACCTTCCATCAGCATGTTACATTACTCTACATTAGGAAACGACATGATCACACAATACACGAATAGTCTTCTTCACTAGAGCGATGTTTACGCGCAACTGATAATTTAAAGTAAAAATGATTTTTATTTTATAAAATTGTACCTACGCGGCTGCTGGCCTCGCGGCAACCTTTGAGTAAATAGGGATGTGTAAGTGTAAGTAATCAAAATATTGATTTTCGATGGAAACAATTTACTCGTCTATTTTTGTTATCGATTTAGTATTGTAGTTTCTCATTCTCATTTCAGATTCAACATCGCATGGAATTGTTTAGAACTTTTACAAAACTTAAATTAGTTAGGTACACTGCTGTAAATGAAAATCATGCCAAATTTTTAATTTCAGTTTCTGTCTCAAAATCGATGATATTGACCGTTAAAATATTTGTAAAATTTTACTAAAATTGTGTTTCATAAGTCCTTCTCGTTTCTGTTTACTAATACTTGTTGTAAAACCTTTACTTCGTTGAATATTACAGGCTCGCACACGCACTTAACGGACAGACTACCGACACGTCTACTCTCGCTCGTGGCTCTCTTAAGAATGACCGACGTGGTGCGCTCGAGACAGTGTTATCTGTTTGACAGTGACAGTGTTGTCTGTGGTCAATGATAAAACGCATACACTACATCCCTTTCCTATTATGTTTATTTATTTATTTTATTATATCAACTTGGTAGCAAATTAACAAAATTTAATCTATAAATACTATATCTCTTGAAACATATTTATTATAACTGATTAAATCCAACAAATCAAAATATAACATTATTATTTTTTCCTTTGAACTTCCGTGTACCGACTGCTCATCCGGTATCACTGGCTTCCATTCCCCTTCAACTTTTCTCAAATAAATTATGCTCTATCTATAAGACTGTCCTGTTTCTTAATTTCATACAACACAATCTCCTCCATTAGCGCCCTCTACAGTATGCTGAGACTGATCCAAGTTTGGCGCCAAATTATTTGTTTTCTCCATTTCTTTCTTACATACATAAACTGTATCACTCACAATTTTCTCTGACTCTTATTTCTGTCTCTCACATTTGAATCATTATTATTTCTACTTCGACTTTCTCATGAAGGAATTTTGTACCTATTTAATCTTTGGAAGAAAAGTTCGGATGGTGTTTGACCAGTGACCGAGTGGGGTGTACTATTGCAAATCATAAGATATTCGTATAAACATTCTTTAACTTTAAATGATAAAAAGTAAAAAACTAAAACCCAACTACGACAAAAACGACGCTGAAAAAGTATAAAACAAGATTTTCAGAGTACTGAAGTGAACAAAGTTGCTAATGTAGTTGCAAGTAAATGGATTGGATAGTAATGTCATACAATACTATTCTGAAGTATGCAATATTCACTATGTAGAGATAAATTTTCATGTTTGGAAAGACGTAGTCACACGTTGTCAAGGTGCTACGATAGGAAGGTATATGTAACGTGTGACTACGCCTTTCAAATGATGAAAATATTATGTAGAATATAGCAACCTACACCTCTGTTCACTCTCTACTCGTGGAACACACACAATAACTAATACTATTTTGGTGTTAAAGTGAATTTGTGGCGCATAATATTAACAAAAGTTAAACTGATGAACTAAAAACTAGGTACTTGACATATTACATCTACGCGCACATATAACAACATAAGCCCGAAGGCATATAGTGCAGAGGACATTTTTATGGGAGTTATCAAATTGTTTCCGCCTTCACCGCGTGGAGTTACTCCCAGCTTATGTCGTTTTCATTAGTGCATTACATATTCTATTAATGTTCACACTGCTCTGCATTGCATAAAGCGATTCACAGTTTCCGTGATCCGCGCTTTACTCTTATCGCTCATATTTAACATCATTAAAGCATTCTTGTAATTATGTACAAGCATAAAGTACTCGTGAAGCTCTTTCACGTGATACCAAACATATATATACCAAATTTATTTTAATTTTATATTAACATAGAACTTTTGTCCGCTAGAGGGCCCAATACTAAATTTGGTGACAAGCTTTATATCTCATAACTAACAGAATATCAAGACCCTTCTAATGGTACTACAGTGGTCTTATTCTGATAAGTAGTAAAGAAGCTATGAACGAAAAGATGTGAATTATATGCAACCAGCCCATGAATACAGGTAAAGTCACAAGCAAATGCTAGCAATATTTAGATATTCAAAATGTACAAGAAAAGCGCTTTCAAATGATACCAAACATGGCATATTTATCTTAACTTTATTTTTTTACTCTGTATGTTTTGTCCGCTAGAGGGCGCCACAGTAGATTTTGTGAAATCCCATATAGCCTATAACCAGCGGACAATTAAGACGCTTCTAATGATATGTCATTTGTCGAATTCTGATAAGTAGTTTAGAAGTTACGAGGGAACAGATGAACATACATACATACATACATAGCCTGTCAAAATCATAACCCTCCTTTTGCTTTGCCGTAGTCGGGTAAAAATTAACAAAATGCTCCAATATGAAAGCATTACATAATCTTCCAACTTAATGGCAGCTTTTGACACGTCCTACCAATTTAATGGCAGCATTTGGCACTGCCTACTAATTTAATGCCAGTATTTGACACAGCCTACCAACTGAATGGCAGCATTTGACACGAGACACCAATTTAATGGCAGCTTTTAGCACGAACAGCCAATTTAATGGCAACATTCAATGCGACCTACCAATTTAATGGCAGCATTTAGTACGACTTACCAATTTAATGGCAGCATTTGACACAGCCTACCAATTTATTGCCGGCATTCGACACGACCTACTAATTTAATGGCAGCATTCGACACGCCTACCAATTTAATGGCAGCATTTGACACGACCTACCAATTTAATGGCAGCATTTAGCATGACCTACCAATTTAATGGCAGCATTCGACACGACCTACCAATTTAATGGCAGCATTTGACACGACCTACCAATTTAATGGCAGCATTTAGCATGACCTACCAATTTAATGGCAGCATTCGACACGACCTACCAATTTAATGGCAGCATTTAGCATGACCTACCAATTTAATGGCAGCATTCGACACGGCCTACCAATTTAATGGCAGCATTCGTCACGGCCTACCAATTTAATGGCAGCATTCGATACGACCTACCAATTTAATGGCAGCATTTGACACGACCTACCAATTTAATGGCAGCATTTAGCATGACCTACCAATTTAATGGCAGCATTTGACACGACCTACCAATTTAATGGCAGTATTTAGCATGACCTACCAATTTAATGGCAGCATTCGACACGACCTACCAATTTAATGGCAGCATTTGACACGACCTACCAATTTAATGGCAGCATTTAGCATGACCTACCAATTTAATGGCAGCGTTCGACACGACCTACCAATTTAATGGCAGCATTTAGCATGACCTACCAATTTAATGGCAGCATTCGACACGATCTACCAATTTAATGGCAGCATTTGACACGACCTACCAATTTAATGGCAGCATTTAGTGTGACCTACCAATTTAATGGCAGCATTCGACACGATCTACCAATTCTGTGGTAGCGTTCGACATGGCCTTTTCAGCCCCGAAGAAACCCAAATCACAGTCCGACGGAAACACCGCCGCCGGCAAACCGCTCCAGTCCCTCGATGCACGCGGCACAAAAGAGGAGGCGAAAACCCGCCGCACGACGGGTCAGGGACGACGGATCAGGGTCGCCAATCAGCCCTCTCGCACGCCCCTTCACCGAATCCAAAGTGGCCAGGTGACCAGGTACCTCTTTCGCAAATTTTACTAGTCACAAATCAAATGTCACTAGTCACGCAGACAACCACTTCTTCTTCTTCCTGTGCCTCTTCAATCCTGAAGGTTGGCCGTCATCTTCTTGTACTCGGTCTTGTCAACCGCGAGTCGGAACAGTTTTTCGACGGAAGTAATGCCGGACTACTCCCTGATGTTACACAGTCACGACTTTCTCTTTCGTCCAACGCGCCTTTTTCCTTCTACCTTGCCTATTTACCTATGTTAAATAACAGAGGGCGTTCCCTTAAACTCGTTAATATATATCATTAATAGATTAAAATAAAAATATCAGCATAGAAAAATAAGCATAAAAAAATCTGAATAAAAAAAAAATTCTAATTGGAAATAAATTTGAAACCTCCTGTTTTAAATCAAAATAGTAGTTGTAATGAAAAATAAATTGCGACGTTGCCGTCTTTCATGTTCGCGTGTACAGTGTGTTTCTTTTACATGTCAATTTAAAATTTTTATTGAATATTTTCTTATTGGAAAAAATTTTAAAACATTTTGTTTTCGAATGGAAATATTTTTTAGCATGTATGTATGCTATACTATTTCGGGTTAACGGGAACGCCCTCTGTTAGTTAACATACTGTATAATTCTTAATTTACGAAGGTAGTCGGGTGTGGTACGTTCATTGATTTTGTATGCCGGCGAAAGCAACGGGCTTCTCCGTATTACATGGTAGCAGAGAAGAATATTTTTCTTGTAAAGCACCGGGATTGTAAACATTTTGGAATTCAGTACGCGGAACGTACATATTGTTATATAAACAAAGTTTTCGGTATACGGGTTCGCGGATCCAACAAAGTTTTAGTAACGAGAGTCTAGGCCTCGTTAAATACAATCACAATCTATAAGATTACTAACTGCTTCAGTTAAATACTAATAGACAAAAATGTCTCAATGCTAGTTATGCTGCATTAATCTTAGCTATTGTAAACAACATATGACATGTGTCTCTACAGCCATATTATAATTTTTTTTTCTTTTTTTCAAAAAAAGTTACAGTGTAAGGAACACTGTTGATTGATAATTTAAAGTTTGTTTTCTTCTTCAGGAAGTAGATCTCCTGAGCTGCTTCAAGTGGCTCCGGATGCTTCGCGGAGACTAGGTATGTATGTTAAATACTAATACACAAAAATGTCTCAATGCTAGTTGTTATGCTGCATAAATCTTAGTTTTTTTAAACATATGACACTTGTCTCTACAGCCATATTATAAAGGATATTTTTTTTACAATAAAATTACAGTGTTCATCCATACTAATCCATACTAATATTATAAATGCGAAAGTAACTCTGTCTGTCTGTCTTTCTGTCTGCCTGTCTGTCTGTTACGCTTTCCCGCTTAAACCTCTCAACCGATTTTGATGAAATTTGGCACAGACAATCTTTAGACCCTAAGAAAGAACATAGACTACCTTTTATCCCGGAAAAATTTGATGTTCCCGAGGGAAATCTAAAAAGCGCGATATAACCGAACTCCACGCGGGCGAAGCCGCGGACGGAAAGCTAGTATTATAAATGCGAAAGTAACTCTGTCTGTCTGTTACGCTTTCCCGCTTAAACCTCTTAATCGATTTTGATGAAATTTGGCATAGACAATCTTTAGATCCTGAGAAAGAACATAGGTTACCTTTTATCCCGGAAAAATTAATATTCCCGAGGGAAATCTAAAAAGCGCGATATAACCGAACTCCACGCGGGCGAAGCCGCGGGCGGAAACCTAGTTATTGATAGTTATAGAAGTTTGTTTTCTTCTTCAGGAAGTAGCTCCCCTGAGCTGCCTCAAGTGGCTTCGGATACTTCGCGGAGACTAGGTATGTACGTTATATACTAATACACAAAAATGTCTCAATGCTAGTTGTTATGCTGCATAAAGCTTAGTTTTTTTTAAACATATCGACGCTTGAAAGGCCATCATATCTAAGCGACATAAATTCGTAAATTGAGTTATATACACCAAACGACGCAGAAAAATCTGGCTGTTCGAATGGTGTAGGTATATAACTCAATTTACGATTTTTTGTCGCTTAGATATGATTACCTTTCAAGCGTCGATATGACACATGTCTCTACAGCCATATTATAAAAGATTTTTTTTTACAAAAAAAAAATACAGTGTTCCTTATTGATAATTTAAAGTTTGTTCTTCAGGAAAGACATCTACTGAGCTGCTTCAAGTGAAAGAAGAAAGAAAATCACCGGAAGCTTTGCGAAGACCAAGTATGTATTACATATGTATTTTATAGATTATTGAGTTACTATGTTACAAAATATAACTATTATTACAGATCACAGTGAGACCCCTGCCCCTCCAGATTGGGTGATCCAGCTGGAGGAGAGGAGGCTGGCAGTGGAAGAGGGCATTGGTGGGGCCCTGCAGCAGCTCAATGTAACCCTCCAGGGTATGAGGGAGGCGATGGAGTCTGTTGCACAGAGCCTGCAGGCCTTTTCTAGGCATCTAGATATAAAGTAATTGAAGCGTTGGGTGCAACAAGGGCGTATGTTGTAAAATAGAGTTTCGAGAAAAATGACAATGAAAGTTTTAATGTCTTATATTATTTTAATACTTATTATAATAATAATAATAAGCCTTTATTTAACCATGAATTTCTTAGTTCATAATATACTTTAGCAATAGAATAAAAATTAAAAATAGCAGTTGATTTGATAATAGTTCATAATAGTAAATTAAGATTCCATTTCGTTGCATTATTCATGGCCCCTTTCGGTATAGGCCTCCTCCAAATGCCTCCATCTATTTCTATCTTTTGCCACATTTAGCCAATTTCTCCCTGCGGTCTTTACTATCTCATCGCTCCAACGGTTTCTAGGGCTGCCTTTGGGTCTTTTCCCTCCTGGCCCTTGCCATGTTGTCGCAATTTTTGGCCATCTGTTGTCGGGCAATCGCGCCAGATGTCCTGCCCATCTCCATTCCAAACTTAGTGCGTGTTGTACTGCGTCGATGCATTGTGTTTTGTTACGTATGACCGAGCTTTTTTCTTTGTCCATGAGTTTGAGGCCTAATATATTTCTTTCCATTAATACTTATTATTTGACTTAAATTTACTTTATTATTTATAAGTGCCATGATTTAGCAAAAAGAATAAGATATTACAACTATTTTAAAGAAATCAGAAACACCGTAAAATATTTTTTTTTAACTTGTGTTATCCGCCCTTGTTGCATCCAACTGGTAAAACAGACAGGACGTTAATTTTACTATTGAATTTTAAGGATAATAAATAACAATTTTAACACTTATGTAATTACTTTTAATTAAAATGTGAGTTAAACATGTGTATTTATTACTATACTTTCTTAATATATTTTTTTTTATTTTTGTGTTTTTAATCAGATTCATCAAAATATTCACTAGACTCAAGGGAATCTTCTGAATCAGCAGCAACTGGCCTCCTGGACGGTCCAGCCTGATCTTCCTGGTCTGTCTGGAAAGTCAGGACCTGTTTCAACCGCTCAGCATTTTCAGGTTTCATGAATGGTGTCATAGATAAAACGTCTCTAATCTTTACGTCTTTTACTCCAGGTTTTTCCACCTGCCGCAAATTCAAATAATTTTTGTTTACTGGCAAAACATTCTTCTTAAATGTAAAATTTAGATCCGGAGATGCATAAAATCTTGAGGTCGTTATCACTCCTTCAGGACTAAAGTCTAGTTTAACATATTGCTGTATGGCAAACCGAATTTTGTTTTTTCCCGTGGCCGTGGGTGTCTTAGACAAAAAGACCTGTAAACCTTTATTCCAATCTTCAATAAGATAGCTAGCCATCAATACATTGAAGGGGCTAGGAATGCTTCTTGCTGATGACATCACTTTCGAATATTGTTCAGCTGACTCGATAGTTTCCAAAGATTTTAGCAATATGCCATACCTTCCGAAGTTTCTGTCACATTGGTTATAAGAGTGGCCTCTTACTGGAAATATATGTTCGATTGGCATGTTCAAGCTTTTGGCCAACCATGTGGAGAACATTACCATTGTTATATTTTAATTTTGGCCTCCACAAGCATCAGAAAAAAATTTTTTTTTTTTTAATATTAGGTAAATCTTGCAACTTTTCTTTAATAAAATGATGTATGAATGAACAGACAGTGTTGGGTCCTTTTTTGGAATCAATTTCCAGAAAACAATAAAACGAACTTGATCCATCATTGTGACAGTGAATGTTGAAGTTAAAAAGCCATAATAATCTTTATATATATAATTCTGCTGTACGTGTGTATGTCATTGAACTCCTCCTAAACGGCTTGACCGATTTAAATGAATTTTTCTGTATGCGTTTGAGTGGCGCCCTGGATGATTTAGATTCACAAATCGGCGCACAAGATGGCGCTGATTGCTTGAAAAAGCATATGATCTCGGAAACGTTGTTTCGACTTCTACAATTTTGTGCTACCCTGGTACCTTGCACCTTTACAAACTAGGCACAATTGCCTTTAAGGCGGAACAAAGTTCGCTGGGTCAGCTAGTCTTTTATAAAATTGTGAAGTTATGTTAAGTTTTGGAATGGGTAAATTTTGAGAATAATCGAACCCCAATAGAAGTGTTTCTGTGCCAGGATTATTCTGAACTGACTCCAAAATCTTTTTTTTGAGCGCACTATATGAGTCAATTTTTTTCAAATGCAAGTTGTATTGAATCAGACATGGATCATCAGGTTTATTTTCCAATAGAACTTTACATTTTGTACAGTAGTCACAGACATCTGTTCTGGGTAGTTTAAACGAGTAAATACTGTTTTCACGAAAATATCTGTGATATTCTTTTGTTCGAAATAATACTGCTGAAAGGCTCTGTAAAGTTTCAAAACGGATAAATCCGGATTTTCAAAATATCTTCTTTCACTGGCTCGACCATGGTGAGATTTTTTGTTCGGAAATAAAGCCCAGTGCTCTTTTATCATATCGATACCGGAAATTTCAATTGTCATAAAGGACATTTTACCGAAAATGAGTTATATACATATTTGGAATCAGCGTCGCAAGCTCTATCGATTAGTAGTTTTAAAAAAATTCTATCTTTAAAAAAAAGTCCCTTACGACCTGGCTTTCCAACATCTCTAGCGCGATTATTTTTACTATTTGGGACGTATCGTAAAAATATTTATCAATACGGGGCGTAAAGTCATGTTTCAATTATTTTAGAGGTCGTAAATCCTAATTTTTTTACGTTCATTTTAAATTTTTATACGACTACTATACTCAATAGTTAGTTTTACACATTTAACAGTCAAATAATTACCACTCCAACTTATTTGTCCATTTGTTGACTAACATAGAAGAAAAATTATGTTTTACCGAAATTTGCAATCGTTGCCCAATGGTTAGAATATTATTTAACCATTGAAGTTAACTACAGATCAAAAAACGAGCCTAAGTTTCATAATAATAACAGACTGAAAATACTGGTCATTTAATTAATAATTTAGAATGTAATTTTTTTGAGTTATAATCTCTTGAGGGCAAATATTAATATCATTTTGGTTATTTTAAATTTATTATTATGTTCAAGTCTGTTCTGTTGTTTGAGTATTGAGTTTCATTAATAATTGTTAAATTGGTAACTTGTTTACTGTTTATTAAAAATAAACAGTATGTTTATCATTTATTACTAATATAAAATTTAAAAAGACTGTTCTAATAATTATTGTTTGAGTTTCAATAACAACAATTAAAAAAATTTGTAAGTAGATAAGTTTATTCGTTGATTACTCTAAAACTGAGTTGTTTTTAGCAGCACAACAATTACTGGTGATTAAAAAGTTGCATTAAATTTTATTTAAATATTGAGTTCCTATTAGAGTAACTATTGTAATACTTTACTATTTATTTGAATAATAAATAAAACAATAAAAATACATTTTGTTTCACTTGATTGTACTAGGTACCTATTGTAGGTATTTCTATTTAGGGCTTTCGGTTTTTTGTTCCTTTTACCACCTTAGTTTTTGATTTAATTGACTTAGACTACCCACTGACGATCAAAAATAGTCCTTTACGACATATCTGACTTTATCAATATCAATTTTTCGTGGCAGTACTTCAGTTGAATTTTTTTGGGCTGTAAAGGACTCTCATTTTGGTAATTAATTAAGTTTGGTTTATTTTGTTAATTTATATGGATAGCACACGAAAAAATAGGGTTTCTTTTGACATCATGAATATAGTACTTTGTTTGAAAAAGATATAAGAAAAAAACAATTTATTTTTTTTTGTTTTTCGGCTCTACTGTAAACTCGTGTTTTGTCCTTTACGACAATTGAAATTTCCGGTATCGAATTATTATACACGTCCTGACCAATTTTGTTGGGACGATTGTCATGTTTTCCTCTCATATCACGAACTGGTTCTCCTGACAATATAGTTTTTTGGACTACTCTTAACCGTTTCTCCGATATTTTCAGTAGCGACAGTAATAATTTTCTGCAAATATTTATCTTTAAACCTTCAACAGTTAAAAAGTATTTCCATTGATTACAACGTTTCAACTTGTCAGGCCCAACATTCTCTCTCAACGTAAACATTTTTTCTAAACTCGACATTAAGAGGGTATCTTGCTGCACTTTGTCACCCATATTCCAAAAATCACAAAACAATTTTCTCTGTGCATTTTGATCGAGTTTTCGACAACATTTTTTGGTACAACACGTGGTAATATGCTTAAAAACTTTTGTAGGTACCTTCTTTCCTCGAGATGACGTGTATGCTTCACCCATTGATAAAATATTAAACTAAGGTAGATATGTCACTAGCGCACTAAAAATGAAGCATACAAAAGGAAGTAAGTCCTGTATCTTCTGTATCTGTGTCTGCTTTAGTCACTCTCGATACACTCGTAAAAACAAACGACAAACACTAGCCATCTTTTTCTTCTCTATGCTTTAGATTGCGCCCCATCTCACTCACACTGTACCAATGTATGCCGAATAAAAATATGCATGTGTGCTGCTGCTGTGTTCGGCACATATTTTTTGGTCAGTTTGTTAGAATATATCGTATCTGTTTAATATTTTATCAATGGCTTCACCCAAATTTCTTTTTTACTTTTGCACATTTTTTTCCCACAAGTTTTCATTCTTCACCTTCTTTTTTCCCTTTTTATTGGGGGGCTCAGGTTCACTCTGGCTAACATCTGATCTATAATCACTTGAATCACTCGTTTCAGTCATTTTTTACATTAAAAAGTTTTTTTAAGGCGCTGTGCTCAGTAAAAATAGGCTTCAAAAAACAGTTTTTTAGCCAAATGTATACATTTCAGAGCAGCCAAAAATTTATATGTTAATCTTGATTATATGTAGCAGGAAACCATTATTTTCAAAACACGTTTTGAATTAATTTTCTCGATAGAAAAAAATCCTAAAGTAACCCCTAAAATTGAATTTATAACAGTTGTAACTGTATTATTAATCATCAAATCTTGATAAAATTGAGAAGAGCGATGTAAAATATAATAGTAAATGAAACCATTGTTTTTGTTTATCAATTTAACTAAGATATTCTAAAATAAATAATGTATTTAATGATAAATAACGTGAACGAAACGTCGCTCCATCGCGGCGTCCATTGCCTTCTCTTTCACTTCTATGCTTAGCGACAGTGACCGCTGAGGCGCGCTGCTTGACGAACCTATGTCAATTTTTGCTTTACCCCGCACAGAAAATAATTATATTTACGTGTCTGTTTGTTGATGAATAATCATATTTCGTTTTTGCCCGGGTTCAAACCCCAGGTTTACATTATATGCTTTTTGTAGATTTTAATTGAAATAAATGCTTTTTAATTTACTGTTGTATTTTTGCCGATATTTTATTTGATTTTTTTCTGTAATTATTCTTTCTTTTTACTTTTTCGCGGCAAATTTTTCTTCAACTGTAAGTGTTCGGGTTCAAACCCCAGCCTTACGTTGTATGCTTTTTGTTGGATTTCTTATTTGCAATTGTTTTTTTTTTTAATTATTATTAATTTAGCCGATTTTCTGTATTTTTTGTAGTAATTGTTCCATCTTTTTAAATATATTCTTTTTGTAACAATTATAATGCAAACTAATATTTAAAATCAATTCGTTATAATTTTCTTTCTACAAATTTCTAGAAATTAATAATAAATAATAATAATAAGCCTTTATTTAACCATAAATTTCTTAGTTCATAATATAATTTAACAAAAGAAAAACAATAAAAATAACAGTTAATTTGATAATAGTTCAAAACAGTAAATTTAGATTTCATTTTGTTGCATTATTCATGGCCCCTTTCAGTATAGGCCTCCTCCAAGTGTCTCCATCTATTTCACTCGTACAAACCCGATTTCGATAAGAGTTGCAGTTTTGAAGAAAAATCTTTTATTTTTTTAAATATCCGAAAATGCATTTTTTTTTAACAGTTACTTTAAACAGCTGTTTATAAATAGTAATTTCTAGAAATGATATATTTCTAACAGTTTCATGAAAAAAGGACATAACACAAAAATTTAAGCAGAACGGACAAAGCGCATTATAAAAATAAAAAAGAAAACAAAAGTAATAATAAAAAATGAAAATATGTATAAAATATACATTTTCGAAAATCGCAAGGTAAAGTAAATGATGAGGATGTGGGATTCGAACCTGGTGCTTGTCTAATGCGAACCGGGACTGTGACGAACAGAGCCAACCATGCTTCGCGGTTGGGTTATGAAATTACCCTTCTAAATGTAGATGGAATAGAAAAGAAAAACAATAAATATAACAGTTAATTTGATAATAGTTCAAAACAGTAAATTTAGATTTCATTTTGTTGCATTATTCATGGCCCCGTTCAGTATAGGCCTCCTCCAAGTCATCATCATCATCATCCCAGCGTTAATCCCAGTCGCATCCGAAGCCTTTTCAACTTTGGAGTCTGGGGTCCGCTTTACCAGTCCAACTGCTGATATGGCTAAACTTCGACATTTTCCGTGAAGCGACTGCCGTCTGACCTCCACAACCCGAAGGCGACATCGAAGCATTGCAGTTAGACAAATTGTAGGACTTTTGAGGGCTCCAACAACCCGTAACAACTGCCACTAGATGTTCGTAGGGCAACCGGGACCAACGGCTTAACGTGCTTTCCGAGGTACGACCAGACCAGTACAAATATTCATTTTCATGCATACAAATACTTGCACTGTGCGGGGATCGAACCCGCGCCACCTTGCGCAGCGGCCGCGTCCGCTACCGCTACGCCACGGAGGCTGTCAATCCCGCCTCCGTGCGTCCTCCAAGTGCCTCCATCTATTTCACTCGTACAAACCCGATTTCGATAAGAGTTGCAGTTTTGAAGAAAAAAACTTTTATTTTTTTAAATATCCGAAAATGCATTTTTTTTAACAGTTAATCTAAACAGCTGTTTATAAATAGTAATTTCTAGAAATGATATATTTCTAACAGTTTCATGAAAAAAGGACATAACACAAATAATTTAAGCAGAACGGACAAAGCGCATTATAAAAATAAAAAAGAAAACAAAAGTAATAATAAAAAATGAAAATATGTATAAAATATAGTACTACATTTTCGAAAATCGCAAGGTAAAGTAGACGGATGTGGGATTCGAACCTGGTGCTCGTCTAATGCGAACCGGGACTGTGACGAACAGAGCCAGCCATGCTTCGCGGTTGGGTTGTGAAATTACGCTTCTCAATGTAGATGTTATAGAGAATGGTTGGTATAGATTTAATAGAACGTGCGTATTTCTCGATGCACGACGCCTCACGCATCGATGTACTCGCGCCAAGCGCCCCGCGCCCCGCAGTGGGCGGGGCTAGTCGTGTCCCACTTCGTCTGCTTCACCCCCTCAAATACCTAAAAGTTTGCTATTCACAGCGTCTTAACTGCAGACAGGTCGTTACGTGTTTGAATTTAAGGTCGTACCCTCACCAAATGACCTCGAGCATTTGCTTCCTCTTCACCGCGCCCCACCTCTACAATACTTCCCAAAATATTACTAGCGCCGTCTGGTGGACGAAGTACTTACAAATACAAGTTAAATTCATAGACCACAGAAGTAACAGACATGGCACTTTTATTTTTGTTTATTGGTGCGCCCAAATACTTTTGGTTATTATAGACTAAAACAAATGTTGACGATACTTCATAATAAAAATTTTGCGTATTTTATTTTTTAACCGACTTCCCAAAAGTGTGGTTCTCAATTCGATTTATGTGTGCTCGCTGATAACTTTATCGTTAATGAACCGATTTTGACCATTCTTTTTTTATATGAAAGAGTATGCTGCCTATGTAATAAAAATGTCATTGTTACCACGTCAGTGTCGATAATGGAAATTCTAAGAAATTTAGGCCAATTATCGAAAATTGTAGGCACGCTTCGGGTGAAAACTTGATACTCGTATTTATATCGGATGATACTATAAAACCGTGAAGATTTGGGCCTGACCTGATGATGGAGATGACAGAGAATCAAGGGAATTCACATCGGAAGCAACTGTCATGTGTTTGGGCTTACTTAATTTATATTGATTAGACCTTTACAACTAAATATGTTATGACTGTAACTTTAGGGTTGGAAGTTAGTTTTGTAGATTGAAAGTTAGCTAAGTCAGATGGTCAAAGGGATAATTTATTATTTTAAGGGAAAACGTAATCAGGGTCAAATAAATTTCTGCAGACAGGAAACCTACATAAAAAAAAGATTTGATGTTTTTTTTTGGGCTCAGGCAAGACTGAAATTATATTATTATTCTCGTTTAATAAAACAAATACGTAAATTGTAAAAAATAAAACTATCGTATAAAAAAAAACAAATACATATACTATAATATTATTTACACAAAGCTTCCTTTCGCAGAAAAATAATAAACATCTGACTAATACAATATCCGGTCAGACTGGACGCTGACGGCAGCATATTTGGAAAAGACCTGCAAGCAAACGACGTATTTCGTTTGCTTTAATTCCTTTAAGATCACAATCCGGTCCGAAAGAGAGGCCATGGTTGAGCGAACGAGTGTTGTACTGCAGGCAGTCTCCGAATGGGGCAATGCCAATCTTGTAGCATTCAATGCCGCCAAAACACAGGCGTGTCTTTTCACCGCCAAAAGGAGCCCGTTCACCTTGGCTCCTACTTTTTCGGAATGTGTCCTTGGAGTGTTCCGACCGCCTTCAGCTTTTGGGAGTTGAGATTTCCTCGAACCTTAACTTTGGGCGGTTCATTGGGTCCAAGGCTAAGGTGGCTGCCAGGAAACTTGGCGTTATCGCAAAGGTCCGGCAGTACTTCACACCTGGGCAGCTTCTAATGTTATACAAAGCACAGGTCCGTTCGTGTGTGGAGTACTGCAGCCACATTTGGGCTGGTGCTGCCAAGTGTTACCTGGCCACTTTGGATTCAGTGGAGAGACGTGCAAAGAGGCTGATTGGTGACCCTGATCTAACTCGAGTTGGTCTCCAAAGCCTAGAGCACAGGCGTAGAGTAGCCAGCCTTTCGGTGTTCTATAGGATGCATTTCGGGGAGTGTGCGAGGGAATTGCATGATTTAATTCCCCCATCTCCGTTCCACCAGCGGACGACCCGTCGTACGGCTGGTTTCCACCCTTACGTTGTTAACACCACTACGATCCGGACGAAGCGTTTCGCCTCCTCCTTTATACCGCGTACATCGAGGGACTGGAACAATTTGCCAGCGGCGGTGTTTCCGTCGGACTACAATTTGAGTGTCTTCAAGGCTAGAGTGAATAGGCTCTTAATAAACTAGTGCGCTTTACCATCAACGATTGCGTCACTGCTAGGGCTTCCAAAATTACGGAAATATCAATTACGTAACTAATTACGCAACTTTTTTCTTCAATTCTGTAATTTTTCCCTAATCGACTATGAATTTTTGTAAATATTGTAGTTACAATTTACAATTATCTTTTACTATCTCAAATTCAAGGGTTTATCAAAATAAACACAATAATTAATAAAAAAAAAATATTTATTTAAGAACTTAGCATTGTAGTTTTAATCAGTTTAGTCAAATCATTTTTTTCCTCCCGAATATAATCTCTTTTCTTGAAAAGATGACCTCATAAATGACAAGGCATTTAAAGTTTTGTCACCCAGGGAACTTCTAAGTTTATTACAAAAATATCCGGCAGATGAAAAGGCTCGCTCAGCTTCAACACTTGTAGGCGTTATTGAAAGCAAATAGTTATACGCTGCAGTCAAAAAAACTTCGCGACCGCCGCCAGCGCTGTCGTAAATGCACATTTCTACCCTACGTTTACTGTTGAAATTGGTTTATTCACAGTCACTTTGTTTATTTTCTTCTATAACTGTTGTGCGATTGTCAACTCCTCATTATCATCGTCACTGGTGGCAATTGCGTCCGATGTACTAGGTTTTGGCTGTGAACTTACACATTTTTGTGTAGAATTATATTTCAACCATTCCAACAGTGCCACAATATACATTCGTATCTCATCCGACGATGGTTTTGTGAAATATTCTGTGGCAGCAGTTTTAAAAAATTCCTCATTGTTATGCAAATATTGCAAAACACCGAATACATTTGTTCGCCTTTCCTTTATTCTTTTTCTAAGAGTTGTGGCTAGTTTTGCACTGAGATCGTTTGACTGAAGATCAAGTTTCTCGAGCATAAATCGAAGCGCAGCGTCGGCCGTCAATAAGTTTGAATCACGGTGACATAATGACAAAACTGTAGTTTTTATTACGTCCAAGCTGTAATGAATTTCGTGAAGGTCTTGGATCTCTTCATCTGTAAATTTTACATTTGATTTCAATTTCAAATCTAATAAGGCCTTAAAAACGCATGATTTTAATTTGAGAAATCGGCCTACCATATCTGATAAGCTGTTCCACCTCGTTTTAAAGTCTAGTATTAGGTCAACATTTTTACCATATTCTTCTAAAACGTACTTTTGCAACAAGTCGTTTTTCAAAGGAGAGTTTTTAAAAGATTTTATTAGATCTCTTAATTTTTTTATAGTGTCTTTGTATAAAAACTCCGATTCTGGAACTCTGGTCGATTCTAAAATAAACGCATCTTCATCTTCTTCAATTTCTTCTTCTTCTTCAGCGCCAGTATTTGAGACATCCTCCTACACTTCAGGTTTTGGAGATTTTTGTGTTTTATATAAAACTTCCAGGACTGCTAGTTGTATCCCATGAGCCAAACACAATTGGTGGTGGCCGTCAAAATTTCTACCCATTTTGACTATTACACTTGCTCCATCTGTTGTGAAAGCAATAATGTCGTCTTCCAGATTTAAACCGAATTCACTCAAATGCTGCTGTAATAATTGAGTGCCTACTTCAGCTGGCATTGATCCATGTATCCGTACAAGTCCCAAATTTTTATATTTGGCCTTATCGAAGTCTTTATTGTGGATATTTATATTCATATACCTTTTATTTCGGGTAGACGTCCACTCATCAAACGTAATTGTAAATCTTTTATTTTCAGACTTCATAATTTTCAATTGTTTTTTCAATTGGTTTTTTGTGTTATCACTTTGATCTAGAATTATCTTTGTTATAGTCGTAGAAGATTTCGGTATGTCGTAGCCAGAGTTCTTAAAAAGATATCTTAGATCTTCTGAAGTACAAAATGTGCTCAATGTTATCCCATCTAATGCTGCCATTCTCGTCACTCGAACCTCCATATTTGAAAAATAATCAGTGAGTTTAATTTTCTTTTGTGAAGGTTCATTTGTACGTTTTCGTGTTTGAATTAGACCACTACTAGACGTTGATGTACTCGGCCTTTGCGAGTCCTGCACTTGCGGCATCTCTCCGATATGCTTGGCACGCATGTGAGTATGTAAAGCTCCAGTTGCGCCACCTGGAGTCTTCAAAATTTTTTTGCAATGCTTACATTCAACACTCTGTCCATTATCAGCTCTCAAGAAATGTTCCCAGATAGAACTTTGTGTGCGTTTGTTCAAAAACTCCTTGTATACAGTCTTATTTGAAGAAGACCTGAAAAATAAAATAAAAAGAAGTTAAGTTAATAATAACGATATTGGTAAAACCTAGTGGCCAACTCATTATAAAATGTAAACACACTTCTTTTTTTTTAATAAAACGTTACGCCGCACGTTGGTGTTTGTGTTTGTTAGGACCGGAAGAAATTCCTAAATTTCTTCCTGGTCTCTCAAACACAAACACCCGGAACAACTACTTGCAGATTTTACAAATATTTGTTCCGTCCGTGCGGCCTGCGGGGATCGAACCCGCGATACGCTGCGTAGTAGTCGATCGCTCAACCATTACTTAAACCGTGTCGTCAAACCTATTACAAATTTCGTAGCCAAACGATAGAGCATGCTTAGTTCATTAATTCCTGATTTAGAGATGAGCTATATAATTTCAAATTTATGATAAATATCTTAATTTTTTTTTTATTTTATTTTATTATATTTGGGAATTTAGATGTTCTAAAATCAAATCGGAATAAAAATACACTTAAAGAAAATTATGTCTGTATTTATTCCTTTATTGCACACCATAATTAAAAAAAAAATGTTTGTATAATAAATTATTTTGTATGAACTATGCATGCTCCACGGGGTTTTTACTGATTAAAACTTTGATCTAGATACTTACATCTTTCAAGAGATAATCCACACATTCAAAGTCACCCACGATAAAGATACAATTAACTGCTCCAAATTGTTAATATTTTCGCGCATTTACCACCAACTTTTAATTAAGTTATCTGATCAAGTGTCAACTGTGTCGAAGGTCCAGCGATGTGAAGTTGTGAACTGAACAACCGAACCGATGACAATTTAGCAATGAAACTACACTTTCATCTTAGTTAAGAAAGTGAAGTGCATAGTAGTTCCCCGTAGTCGTAGGGACTTTTCGCCAGGGACTCCCCGGATCTACCGACCGCGACTCGCCAAGTTAACATATTTTGAACTCTATTCTGTACATCTTAGATTTTTTTTTTTAAGATTTAACAAACGATAAAAATATAAACTGCGGGGAATTCCCTGTTTGTATAGTTTCGATGTAGATATATCGTATAGTGTTGCTGCATCAAATGATACGTAGTAGATTGATTTTTTATTGGTTGACTATTTTAACTGAGTTATGATACCAATAATTACGTAAGTACGGAATTGAAATTTTCAGTTACGGAATCGAAAATACTTTAAAATGAGTCCGTAATTACGTAATTGCGTAATTACGTAATTACGTAATGGAAGCCCTAGTCACTGCTTACCATCAGGCAGGATTGCGGTCAAGCGCTAGTTTACAAAATATAAAAATAAAATGAAAGTATGAGCATTTCTAGAAATAAC
This sequence comes from Sesamia nonagrioides, assembly GCA_017933935.1. Lineage (NCBI taxonomy): Eukaryota > Metazoa > Arthropoda > Insecta > Lepidoptera > Noctuidae > Sesamia > Sesamia nonagrioides. Next base: position 124,000 of record JADWQK010001587.1, read on the forward strand.
GCAATGAAATAACACAACTTAAATTCAGTCTCTTGATTTTAATTGATTTTTGCATAAGCATGACGAGTAGTTAGTGTTTGTACTATGTTAAAGTACAGTGTTGTAAATTGTTGAGGAATTCCCTCGACTGTCTATGGTCTTCATCATCATCATTTAACTGGCCTTTGTCTTCATCATCAGAGCTTTAATGACAATTACAACTCATTTAGGTGTAAATTTCCTATCAATATAAATGTATTAAACACAAACACGAGGCAGCTGATGTGAATCGTTAAGGAGATCCCTCGGCTGTCTCCCGGCTCCATCATCAACTCCGAACTTTACTAAATTGTAGTGCGTTAAAACACATAATGAAAATAACATAGAAATGCCCTAGGCGCCCCTATGATTTTTTAAATTTCTCCTAGGTTTCCTTAGTCTTCCATCATCAGACCCTAATTTCCTTAACATGAGACTACCTTGAAGATATAATCTTTGTAATTAAAAAAAAAAACATGTGGCACTCGGGAACTGCCGTGGTAAAGCTATTGCATAGCATTTTTTATCAACTTATGCAATAGGGTATTTGACTAAAAAAACCTAATTAGTCCGTCAGTCAGATTTCCAAAAAATACTCATCATCATCATTTCAGCCGAAAGACGTCCACTGCTGGATATAGGCCTCCCCCAAGGTTCTTCACGACGACCGTTCCTGCGCCTCCCGCATCCAGCGGTTTCCCGCGACCTTCACCAGGTCGTCGGTCCACCTTGTCGGGGGCCTACCCAAAAAATACTAGACACATATTTTTTCTTTTTTCATATAAACAAAAAAAGAAGACGACACAGTGCTTTGAAAATTCGTGTGACGTCACTGCACGCTACACTTTTAGCGGCCAGTGACGTCACCAGCCATCACTCCTGATCTTTGATGCCTATTATATTTGTCAATTTTTATTGATTTGATAAAACTAAATATACGAAATATAAAACGTATATAATAAACCTATCCAATATTTTTCTATAACCTGAATGACGGACTAATTAGTTTTTTTTTAGTCAAATACCCTATTATTTATATTATAGTAAAGTTATCCGCAAACAAACATAAAAAACATATAACCTCCTCCCTTTTGAAATCGGTTAAAAAAACGAACACCAAAACGAACATCAATAACAGAGACACTTTATGATAGTATTATACTCTATGCGACATGCGGTGCGTGAGCGTGTGCGGTGCACACGCCGCCAGCTATGCTAGCGGACCGCGCGATGACGAACGACACGGGTTCCCCCTTCGAGAGCTTGTGGCATACTGAATCTCAATAGCTCGGGCAAGAGAAATGATGGGGAATACGCTCAGATTGCTGAATAAAATTTTTGTTTTGGTCGTTTTAAAAAAATATTTCTACAATAATGTTCGTCATGAAATTGCCTATCCATTAGTGTAAGAACGCAATCTAAATAATGCTTACTTTTTGAGGAGATGCACGTTTTTGATAATTATTTCTCTTGTCAGAGGTTTGGTTGTGAAGGAATTATTTAAACATTATGCTTAGTAAAAAAAAAAAAATCTACAATTTTGGAGCCAAGATTATGGAGAAAATTTATGTATTTTTAATAAGTTGATATTTCTTTTGGATAAAGAGTAGATAGCTCCGAAAAACTACATAAAAACGGCCTGCGGTGTGTTTTTCCTCTGGAACCGCCTTAAACGCGCTTTTGTTATTTAAGCAACAAGGGCGTAACGCCACCTTCGAAATTAATCATTTTAACGCCATCTAGAAGCGGTTGATCAAAACGAGTTTTTGGGATACGAAACTAGATGGCACTGGGCATGTTTTGATGTTATAACATGAAAACGGGCTTTGGGTACCGAACGCCCTTGTTGCTCCCAATGCTTCATTATTTATGTTCTGTAATTTATTATTTTATTATATTTTGTTTTCAAAACCTGATTTTTATTTTTATTAGTTATCTTATGCATACAGAAGAAATAAAAACAATCCATTCAGTGCCGAGCCCGCCCACCAACGGGCAATTTTTTTTAACTTTCACGCCTTGAACGCCCATAAGCGGTTTGGGTAAGGATTGGTTTCATTAAATAATAATAATTTATTGACACAACGACACATACATTAGTATACACAAATTAACTAAATGCTAAACAATGGTACAAAAGTCTGTATACAGATATTGCGAGCCCTGCCTCTTAAACTAGGGTGACCTGTATCTTAATGTTCAGTACTTATTACTTACAAAAGGATTTATACATACAACTGTGGATTGCGCCACTTATTGCTCTTGTCAACATTCAGATTAAGTTACAAAATAAATACAATAATATAATAAGTAAAAACAATAAAAATAAAATAATGTAAGTATTATGAATAGGTGAAAACTTAGTGAATGAGAGTAGTGAGTGTGAGGTGTTTATGTAATGCAAGAGCAAACTAAAACTGTATGTGGTAAGCAATGTATTTCAGCAATGACTCTGTTTTATAAATTCTGTTTTCAAAGTTTTTAAAAATTCGTAAATTGAGTTATATACAACAAACGACGCAGAATAATCTGGCCGTTCCGTTGTTGTTTGTTTGTTTTTTTTCGATGTTCCGTTAATGGTGTATATAACTTAATTTACGAATTTTTGTCGCTTAGATATGATTGCCTTTCAAGCGTCGAGGTGTAAAGCACTGCAGCGGCCCTAGCCAATGTAACATCGCTTCGCTATGAAGCGATGTTACATTGGCTACAGGCCCTGGACCTTTGCGATAACGCCAAGTTTCGTGGCAGCCATCTTGGCCTTGTACCCAATGAACCGCCCAAAGTTTAGGTCCGAGGAAATCTCAACTTCCAAAAGCTGAAGGCGGTCGGTACACTCTAAGGATACATTTCGAAAAGTAGAAGATATCACAGAAAATAGAAGAAAAAGAAAATAGGTATGAAGGCTTTCAAGGAATGAGGTGGTCACTAACGCTAACCACCATGACTATTACTATAAATAAAACTATGATGATTGTGAATGTTATTTTATTTATTAGATGAATCATCATTACAAAAGCACAACTCTAACAAAAAAAAATCCTCTAAATCTGCAAAACATGTTTTACCTTTGCGTAAATAAAGAGGCACTTTACATGTACTACACTGCCATACGCACGCACTGGAGATATTTTAGTGCTACAATTGCAGCATCTTCTTGATGTGCTTCTTTCAAGTTAATGGCGACTGGATTCTAGACGAATTTCCTGAGGGACTGTAGGTTTGTGGCGTTTTATAAATGACCTGCATAATGCATTTATAAAACGCCACACGCCCGGAGACACGCGCCTGGAGAAGAGGCGTCAGAACTACGGCTGCTGTTCGCTGAATCCGGCCTGTGTTTGTCTCTGACATATGCTGGTGCCAGTAGGCCCCGATTTACTTCTCGCCTGAATTCTTTCAGAATCAGCCTGTCTACGTCTGGGCGTGAAGAGGACTGCAGTTCTTTATAAATAATCAAAAAAGCATTGACAACACAAAAATCAAGAAAGTGGAAGAAAAACCACCACTTATGGGATTTTCTGTCAACAACAGCTTTCTTTGAGCTGTACTTTGGAATAATAAAAGGTCTTGTAAAAAAAAGGTCTCTGTCCAAAAAAGGCGAAATAGTAAAAGAGGTGTCGCATTCTCCATTCTTAGAATTTGATCTGACAGATCCACTCTTTCAGGAAACTCACCAGGGATATCCATTCTATATATAATTCTTCTTCCATTTTGTAGCAATCATAACCGGCATGTTTGAACTTACATTATTAGACTCTGTAGAATCAAGATTCCGTTGTAACTAGCTAGAAAAAGGGATGTCATCATCAGAATCATAAATGTTCATGGGCGTAGCCACACTGGGGCAAACTGCGGCGCTTGCCCCACCCTGGTGATGAGTGAGTGATCTATAAGGTGCCCGATTACACAAAAAATTAAAATTAAAAAAAAATACGGAAATTGAAGGAGATGTAAGTGGCGGATCGGGGTTTTTGGCGGGAAGCTAAGATGAGTACCTACCACGCAGTGGCGTAGCTAGCTTGGGTGACACCCGGGGCGGAAGTTGGTGGTGTCACCCCATGGAAAGTAAAAGCTGGAAGGTATCTCCTCCACAACTGTGCTGTCATCTGTATACCCAAAGATACCGGGCATCAGCAGATCCTTAATATGCAGCAAGAACAGAGTTGCAAAGAGAAAAGACCCCGGCATTAGTCGATATTGGCTCAGATGAGAATCTGTCGACAACAACTCGGAGGGACCGTTCAGTCAGAAAGTCTTTTACCCAGCCAGTCATCATCATCTCAGCGTTTATCCCGGTTGCATCCGCGGCTTTCGCGTTGGAGCCCGGGGTCCGCTTTCTTACTTAATTTCCTCCATTTTGCGCGATCTTTAGCATCTTGTGGTGTGAGATTGTTGACACGCATGTCATCTCTTACAACGTCAAGCCAGCACTTCTTTGGTCTACCCCGCTTGTTCCGGCCCGGCGGAGGCGCCATGGCAAGACATTTGTGACCAGTCTTGCCAGAAGGTTACTTTTGTAACTTGTAACCTTTTAGGTGATTTTTGAACTACATTGGTTACTTTTAGGTTACACCAGTGTTTTTCAATCTGTGGGTCGCGACCCCCTGGGGGGTCGCGAAGCTTTTTCAGGGGGGTCGCGGGACTTCTATTGGGGTTTAAAAAAATACATATAAAAGATTTCTGAAGAAATGGAGTAACAATTAAAAGAACAAACTAAACTAATAATTATTATACACAATATTGTTAATGCGAGGGTTGCGCTTGGTTTTTCATAAATTAATTTCTCTCATCATAGATCAGTTTTTCCACTTTCAGAATGAAATCATTTTCCAAGTTTCAACGATTTCTTTCTTTACTGTTTATTAGAGTTATTGAAAAAATATCAACTCGCACAAGTACGAGATGGAAAATGCAATCAAATATCAAACACTTCAAAGACTCTATTGTTAATTCTGCATATTCTGATTTCCTTTTTGACCAAAAAGTATCCAAAGTGACAGACTTAAATTCCAATTGCAGCATGCCATCGGAGGATAAATCCAGCAGATTTTCTTTCAGCTTAGTTGATAAATTTGCCTCATGTATAGCTGCATTTATGAACAGATCTAAGATCCACCTTTGCCCGGTGTTCTTTGATATCTCTTGCACTGAGAAGTAATGACACAGTTCATCTTTTAAATTTTCTAACGCCATTTTCATACCAGGTATGAATTAATTGATCTCACATCCAACTTCTGCAATAAAGGACTGTGTCGAAGAAAATGAATCGCAGTTGTTTAGAGACGATGACCACAAGTCAATTTTGTTTGTAAAGCCCTGGATTTTGTCTTTAGCAGTGATGACGTTTTAGTCTAGCAATAAATCCACATGTTCATATTTTGTGTAGCTTCAAGGAATATGTTACGCAAGCATTAGCGTATACGTGGAAAGCGCTCTACAAAATAGCATTTTTTACATTAAATTTTCTTTGGATTCAAAACGCACAAAAGCGACAGCGAAGCAGACACAAATGTACTTTCTTTAAATTAATCGATGACTTGATCACGAACATCAGTCACCATATTTAAGTTGGAAATTTGTACTAGGGCAGTATTTGATGTTGAAGAGCTTTTACTTTTCTTTTTAAAAAACTCCACGGGTTTATTTTTTTCATTTGGATGCTTTGAGGTGGCGTAATAACTTCGATGGCTTCATACTTACTCATGATAAAGTTTCAAAACACTTTGTGGTTTATTCTTGTTAGAAATTAACGTATCCAGCATTAGCGCATTCCCCGAGTACTTATATTATTTACTAAATTATAGACCGTATCAGCTTCACACCATTTATTTTATAGTTCTGTCATGACGACAGACAGCGCATCATGTGTTGGTTGCCAAGGTAGGTATACAACCTCCAACACGCCTCCTCAATCTACTACATGATGAGTTACACAAATTAGAACCAAAAACGCTAACTTGATTACATAAAGAAGTAATAAATCCAACGCGTCACATTAACAAAACAAAACAATATCAAAATTAAAAATAACCATTACAACAGATAGGTATAAAACTCAAATTACAAATCCTAAACCTAACTGTACTTGCCCATAATTATAGACCGTATCAGCTTCACACCATTTATTTTATAGTTCTGTCATGACGACAGACAGCGCATCATGTGTTGGTTGCCAAGGTAGGTATACAACCTCCAACAATTCTCAATCACAGTAAATTTGGATTTCAAATACTTAGTTATCGTCATAGCGCCGTTGTTTTTTGTTTTATTTTCACCGCTGGCGCTAGAAGTTGACGGTTCTATTGACCTTTTAAGAAATTTATCCATTTTCAATCATTAGCAATCACTTCATGGAATCACTAAATGGAGGCCTGTAGGTCTACTGCTAGACTCGCGGGACGAGTTTTCGAGGTAATAATTATGAAAATGAATAAATTTTTTTTTCTTTCTTCCCTTTTCTCGGGAAAGGCAAAGGCAGAGCCATGCAGCCATTGTCTTAAATAAAAATTAATTCCATTTCAAAATTTAGGGTCTGTAGATTTTCTTTTTTTTTTTTTTTTTTTTTTTTTATGGCACTAGAGTATCTTTGTGCCAATGTCAATGTGGTTAAAAAGGTAAGGAAACAGACAGGAGGAATATCAAAACATCAAGGAATGATTTATATGATCAGGAAAGGTAAGGTTATTAAACAAATTTAAAATACATAAAATATTTAATAATAAAAGTAAGGACATATTATGATATAGGTAGGTAGGTAAGTATTTAGATACAATCTAAACTTTAATATTATTATGTATAATAAAAGAAGATAATAAACTATGATAAAGAACAGGATTTGAAATGAGGCAAGTTATACTAGTAGGAAGAGGAACATGAGCGGATAAAAGCTGTTGGAAAATCAAGGAATGGTCGTACTGAGAACAGGAAAAAAAGATGTGGTCTAGGTCTCCCACATCCTCCCCACACTCACACAAATTACTTTCCACGATTCCTAATCTCGCTAGATGGGAAGGAGTACACACATGTCCAAGACGCATACGTATAATAATAGAAGTGCAACGTTTGTCCATTTTCACCTTAGAAAACCAAGGCTTCAAAGGAATAGAAGGCTGGACATTAAAATAATGTCTACCCTTCACTTGAGCGCTCTCTATCCATAGGCTGTTCCATGATTTCTGAAGATGAACTTTAGGCAGAGTCAACAGATCGTAACAGTAATTTGTGTAGGGAAATAAATCACCACAAGTAGAAGCATTCTTAGCTATCTGATCAGCCCTTTCATTACCCACAATGCCGCTATGACCAGGGATCCAAGAAAAAACAACAGAATATCCTCTAGCTTTGCATAATACAAGCTTCTTTCTAATTTCAAAAATTATAGGATAGTAAGGTTTCATTTTAAATGGAAATTTATCTAACGTTTGCAGAGCACTTTTAGAGTCTGTAAATATAATAGTTTTGCTTAATTTACCAAGCAATATATATTCTACAGCTTTCAACAAGCCAAAACACTCTCCAGTAAACACAGATGACTCTGGAGGCAACTTAGTCATTTGTAATATATTGTACTGTTTGTGTATGACTCCAACACCGACACATTCATTAGGACCAATCTTTGACGCATCAGTATATATATGATGCCATTCACTCCAATTATTTACATGTATATTGAAATTAAATTGAGTATTCGCCTCCACATCATGTTTACCAACACCAGTGTTGTAGCATATACTAGGTTCAATCATTAAAGAATCAAAGTCACACACAAACAGCGGCAAAGAAATGGAGCGATGAATATGTGATTCTATGGACATAATTTTCCGGAAGCTTTTGATGAGATATGGGATGGCCTTATGAGTCCAATAACGAGAAGACTGAATAAGGTTATTTAAAGCATCCAGTTTATGAAAAAGGAAATGATTAGAAAATTGCATGGCTCTGATGAGAAACCTATCAGCTAAATACTGTCTCCGAAGGTGAAGAGGAGGCTCCCCGCATTCCACCTGTAAGCCGTTAATGGGGCTAGATCTCATAGCTCCACTCATAATCCTTAGTGCTTTTGATTGTATAGCATCAAGTTTTTTAAGACCTTTAATACTGCCACCATCTAATAAAAATGTTCCATAATCAAGTACACTTCTAATAAGAGCATCATATAAAAGTTTTAAACAAAATGTGTGTGCACCCCACCATACACCTGAAAGACATCTCATCATATTCAGAAGCTTCTCGCATTTAGCACTTATGTAATCAAAGTGGGGTAATCCTGAAAGTCTGCTGTCTAATATTACACCCAAAAATCTAGCTTGATTCTTTTGTGGCAATATTTCATTATTATAACTAACTGATACAGAAGGGATTGAACGCTTTCTTGAAAATATTACTACTTCACTCTTAGTTGGTGACAAGTCAAGACCATTCTTATTCAACCACTGATTTAACAGCTTAAGGGAGAATGTCAGAATGTTACAAGCTTTTGTGATATCTCCATCAATATCATATAGCAACAAATCGTCAGCATATTGCAGAACATTTACAGTATTTTGGAGAGATGATTCTAAATCATATACATAAATATTATATAGAAGCGGACTAAGTACACAGCCTTGGGGTAAACCTCTATGTAGAGTACGAGATATTTTAAAATTATTAACTTCCAAAGAAATTATTCTTTCTGATAAAATATTCATAATAAAATTTATTAAAATATGAGGAACACACAGCTCGTCAAGCTTCTGTCGAAGAATTAAAATATTAACATTATCATATGCAGATGATATGTCCAAGAAAGCTGCTACTACATTTTTGTTAGTGGTGAAGGCAGTTCTGATATCAGTGGTGAGAATACTAATGCTGTCCATTGTACTTTTGCCTTTCCTAAATCCAAATTGACTATTAGACAATTTTTGATTACTTTCAATAAACCACTCGAGGCGATTTTTAACAAGGTGTTCAGCTATTTTTGCCAAAACAGATGATAAGGCAATAGGCCTGTAAGAAGTAGCGTCGTCTGAGGGCTTGTCTGGTTTTAAAATAGGTAATATTTCTTGACTACGCCATGAAGACGGAATTTTACCAGATAGCATAATATCGTTAATTAACTGTAAATAAAATTCCAACGGCTTATCATTTAAATGGGTTAAAAAGGAGTAGATTATGCTATCTTGACCTGGAGAAGAATCTCTTACACTGGCTAGAACTCCTTTTAATTCGGTCATAGAAAAAGGCAAGCCTAAAGGAGAACTATTAGAATTTAACATAGAATAGGGTGATACACAAAGAGATTCTTCCGGTACTGTAGGAGGAGCCAAGCGGTCTAAAAAGGCATCAGCCATAGAATGTGAAAGAGAAGCATAGGAAGATTGATTAAATGCAGATCGAAAACGTTTTATGTTACGCCAGACTAATGAAGGGCTTGTATTAGGAGAGAGTGAAGAACAAAAAGCTTTCCAGCCTTGTTGTTTCTTCTCTCTAAGTAATTCACGGGTAGATTTAACAGCAGTCTGTAGCAAAAGTAATTTCTCATCACTCATATCACAAGCATATTCCTTCTCAGCCATTTTTCTTCTATGAACAGCTTCAGCGCATTCCGAATCCCACCACGGAGGAAAAGGAATTTTCCGTGAGGAATTATCCTTGATAGGAAAAATCTCATCTGCTGCATCGATAATGCACTTAGCAAAAGCTGTAGCTCTATCCAACTCATTCAAGTCAGGTATTTGTGTGATCTTGAATTCCACTCGGGTCTTGTATGTGGACCAGTCGGCATCATACAACTTATGTTTTATACGAGGTTTGGGTTTTGGTGTATTTCTACCCTTAATAGGAGATGTGATAATTAAGGGAAAATGATCACTGCCAAAAGTAGATGTTAGAGGCGACCAAGACATTAATGATGCCAAAGAGGGTGTACAAATAGACAAATCAACAGCACTAAAGTTCTCATTAGGGTTTGTGCGCCTCGTTGGAGCACCAGTATTTAACACACAAAGATTAAAAGAGTCTAAAATTTCCAATAAATATTCTCCATCACTATTAGTGATGGTACTACCCCAAGATTGGTGATGAGAGTTAAAATCTCCAAGCAGTAAAAATGGTGTGTCTATACTAGACAGCAACAATTTTATTTCATCAAAAGCAGCGACAGAAGGCTTGGACAGATAAACTGAAATGATAGTAATATTGTCAAAATAAACTCCTACAATATTAATATCATCACGGTTACGAGGAGGAAAAGTTATTTGAGAAAAAAACACAGTATTTTTGACAAGAATGGCGACACCACCATACCCATCAGCTCTGTCTTCACGTATACAAGTGAAACCAGAAATACCAAAAATATAACCTGGCTTTAGCCATGTTTCTGACAAAACTATAATTAAAGGATTAAACTTATTTATAAGGTAAATTAAATCACTCTTTTTAGGTACTATACTCCGACAATTCCACTGAATAATTTGGCAATCCATTATTGATATCAACTGTTTGTTTTAAAAACTCATTTAGAGTGGCAACGTCGGACGGTTTTAAAATATTTGAATTACTATGAAGCAATGCACCAAGAATGCTCAATATTAAATTTAATATCTGCGAATGTTTCAAGTTTCCATCATCATCTGATTTTGCTTTTAAACCACAACCATTAGCCGGGGTAGGAATTTGACCTTCTTTAATAATTGCATTATGAGCAGCACAGTCAAAACCCTTGGAAAACTTAGGAAGTGACCGAGGTTTCAGAAAAACTGTTTTATTATATGAAACAGGATTAGCATTGCTAGAATTTGGACTTGCATTCTTATTATGTGAAGCTGGTTTAACTGGGGTACTTAAAGCATTCGCATATGACTTAGACACTGGAGGGTGTAGTTTACATGCTTCCATATAGGAAATGCAGTTGTGTGCCATTGTATGCTTAATTTCTTTCTGGCGATTAAATTCTGGACAAACTTTGCTAGTAGCAAAATGAAAACCATTGCACATAATACAAACAGCCGCATCATCCTCAACTGAACATGAATCGCCTGTATGATTCTGACTGCATTTAAAACATCTTGGTACAGAACGACACAATGCTTTGGTATGTCCATAGCGGCAGCACTTATAGCACTGAATAGTGGGAAATGTGTAAATATCAACAGGAACAGAGTTAAAACAAACAAAAACTCTCTTTGGAAGGACTTGTCCATCAAAGGTAAGAACTACTGATTGAGAGGGCTTCCATGTAGTAGATTCAGTGGTGGTAACTTTGTAATTGAGACGCCTAACTTTTAGCACTTTACCACAGCCAACAGGTACTGACACATTTTCTATAATTTCTTCCACAGACCAGTCATTAGGGATACCTCTAATCAGTCCTATCCTTGTCACACTAAAGGTGGGAATGAACGCCTTAAAATTGTATGTAGATAAATTTTTATTTCCAATAAAATCATTAGCAGCACTGTGAGTAGTGAAAGCCACAGCACATCTGTTCCTACCTATTCTTTTCACACTACCTGGTATTATATACTGAAATTTATTTTTCTTTAAAAAATTGCCAAAGGCCATGGGATGTAAGGTAGTACTAGTATTTGAGGATGCTTCTATTTTTTGTACATGGACTACATACGGTTGCAAATCTGAAGCAAGGTACTCTTTCCTACCAAGAGATGGTTGAGGGATTTTTGCAGTAACATTATCCACACTACTTTGATGTTTTGTTTCAATTAAGGGTTGAGAGCCTGAGCCTGATATATGGATGTGAGGTTCCTCAACAACATCATTTGAGGTAATAATGCATTGGCATTGTGTTGTATCACTGCTATCAGTAGAATTCCTTTTCTTTTTCCTACGCTTATTACAATGCTTGCAAACAGACCTAGGTTGATGGCGAACCCTTTTACGTGTTCCTTCGCTTTTTGAAGTAGACACTTGAGAAATATCCGTATCCATTCCACTCAAATCATCGGAAATAGTCACATAACTTGCGACAGGGGGATCCAGGCATAAGCCTGAACCCCCTGGCTCCAAGTCAGGAGGGTCGTTCATACACTAATAGTAAAATATATACACTTACCAAAAACTCAGCAAAGTATACAAAATAACACAAAATATACAAATATCAAACTACAATAAATATGTACAAACTAAACTACAACCTCAACTGATCAAAATAAATAAGAAAAGTTAAAAATTAATTTTGCAAAGAAAAAACACTCCCGCCTTCTACGAAGTTTCCCGCGCTTTCTCCTTAGATTTTCTTTTTCTGTAGCCAAGTTTTGTAAGGCCGAAGCCAATTCTTTAATTTTCTTTTTTTTCTAGTCCGGGTTAATTAAGGCTAAGCCACTTCTTCAATATTCTATTGTTCTTCTAGTCCGGGATAAACAAGGCCGTAGCCATTTTCTTTTCCATTTTAGTTGTCTTAATCGATGTCCTAATCTTCAGAGTCTTGTCCGTATTATAATTCCAAATCCGATGATACAACAAAATTGTATATATCCTTGTAAGTTGCAGAATTTGTGAGAATGTCTTGGATGTCGCGCGGAATGCTATTAGATGTCTTATATATATCTAATAATCTGTCTGCCAGGACCAACCTCTGGATGTTATATGCAGGGCAATCGAAAAATATGTGATTTAAAGTCTGATCCACACCTAAATTGCATTTAGTGCATGTTGGAGATGATATAATACGCATTCTATGCAAATGTGAACTAAATCGACAATGTCCGAATCTCAAGCGTGTTAGGATTGTATAGTATTTTCTACTATAATATTCCCTTGATTTCGTAAACCACGGACGAGAACCAAGAACATTATTAATCTTCGCATACCAGTTTCCTTTTTCTGTCAGAGTTTCTTGCCAATGAGTAGACCAATCTTGTTTTACTAAATGTTTGAGTTTTGGTAGTAAATCAGACTGCGGTAGTGCAACATCTTTTATGTCAATATTGACATTTGCGGCGTTATTAGAAATGGCTCTGGCCAATGTATCAGCACTTTCGTTTCCCGAAACCCCAATGTGCGACGGAACCCACATAAAAACTACATTAATATGATTCCTGATGAGCTTAAAATAGGCGGTTTTAATATCTTGTAAAATATAGTTAGATCCAGCATCAAATTTGGAATTCTGTAGAGCTTTAAGACAGCTCATGCTGTCTGTTAACACCAGCCACTGAGTGCATTCCTGGATCTTTTCCTCAATGAATTGTAGAGCAGCAAGAATGGCGAGACACTCCGCAGAAAATATACTCATTTGGCCCGGGAGTCTAATTCCGTAGCCCGTTTTCAAATGTGGTAAGTAAACAGCCATCGAAACAAAATCATTATTTTTGGAACCATCTGTATAGATATGTCTATGCTGAGGGAAATTATCTATTATTTCATATACTTCTTCTTTATTCTTTAAATCAGGGTGAATGTGGATATTCAAGTCACAAAAATGAATACCGTAAGGTCCTGAGTAACATATCCAGTTATTCTCAGTTTTATGAATGTTGAACTGCTGACTGAACTCTATGATATCTGATAAGTCATGAAATAAATAGGGAAAACGAGGTATATTAGAAGGAGAATATGTTCTATAGAGAAATTCTATTTTTCTGAATAAGTGATGAGTGGACAATGAAAGTAGTTTTAACAAAAACTTTGATTTTAAATATTTAAATCTGAAGTGAAGCGGAGGTGTATTACATTCCACCTGCAAAGAGTTAATGGGAGTAGTTTTCATAGCACCAGTAATGCATCTCAGATTATGATTCTGCAGGATATCTAACTTTTTAACCAATTTGGGATCAGAGCCTAACATATACGCGCGGAAATCGGGAAAATACGAGGGAACACGCGTGTTTGCTCACCTGACATAACCAGACTGAATTATCTGCAAATACCCTCGAGTGAGATACATGACATGCCTTCCCCCCGAGATGGATCACCATTGTACTCTTCTTTCTTCAATGCACCCACTAAATGTCTATTGTTCGTAATACACTAAATCACTTATAACTTTACACACTAAATCACTAAATGCTTAATCCTATTAGTTTTAGTTCTACATGAAGGTCTTAACACTATTGTTCATTTTCGGAGTCTATTATTCTCCAAGACTGTTGGGAATCTTCTAATTCAGAAACCTCTTCTTCTCCAGACAGATCACAGGCAACCTTCTTGCTGGCTGACTGTTCAGGTGATTCTGATAAAACCCTTTTATTCCTTTTTGCAGTATTAGTTCCATATTGTGAACTTTCCCGTATTTCAATGTCTTGTGGCCCTGATACTCCAATAATTTCAGCCCACTTCGATTGTGATGGGAGTGACACGTAGTCTTCTTCCTCATCATCTTCATATAATCCATTTCTTGTCTCCTTTTGTTCCTTATCTTCCTTCCTCCCCCCAAAGCTATGTATCTGGTTGATGTGTCTCTTCAAAAGTTTACCATTCCATCTTACCAAATATCTACAAACTCCAACTTTTTTCTCTACTACTCCTTTTAGCCACTGTGGTCCTCCGCTATAATTTTTTATATAAACAGTTTGTCCGACTTCCAGTGTTCTTAATTTTGTGTTTTCATTATTTTCTACCTCTTCCAACATAGGTTTATCCTTTGAAGTGAGAGGATTTAAATAATCGAATTTAGTCCGAAACCGTCTGTTATTCAGTAATTCTGCTGGTGTTTTATCATTTACGCTATTTGGTGTAGTACGTAAGCCATATAAAATTTTGGGAAGTTTTACTTGCCATGGTTCAGAGGAATGTTTCTTGAGTTTATTTTTGATGGTCTGAACTGTTCGCTCCGCTTGCCCATTAGATGCTGGATGATATGGTGCCACTAGAACATGCCTAATACCATTCCTTTTGCAATAGTTCTGGAATTCTTCTGAGATGAAACTTCTGCCATTGTCACTTATAAGGGTATCAGGCAACCCTTGCTCCGAAAATATTTCTCGCAATATTTTTATTAATGTTGCGCTGCTCATATCTGAAACAATTTTGACTTCTGGCCATTTTGAGAAAGAATCTATAACTATAAGAAATGTTTTTCCTTGAAATGGACCAGCATAATCCATATGGAGTCTAGACCATGGTCTATCTGTTCTTATCCAGCGGTGTGTAACTTTAGTAGGCATACTCCTGTTTTCTGCACATATTTCACAGTTTTTTATCATATTTTCAATATGTTTATCAATGGATGGCCACCAGAAGTAACTTCTTGCCATTGCTTTAGTGATAACAATTCCATCATGATTTGTATGTAACTCTTCCAAAACTTTGTCTTTCATTTTCTCTGGTAGAACTACTCTGCTTCCCCACAAAATGCAATTTTTAAAAATAGATAATTCTTCTCTTTTCTGTCCATATGCTTTGAACTTATCATCTATTTTGCTTGGCCAGCCATTGCGCGTCCAATATAAAACTTTACTCAATATGGGGTCTTTTGATGTAAATCTTGCTACTTCTTGTGCTGTAAATTCTAACTCTATTGGTGTTTCTTCTATCAATAACACTCCTGAGTACTCTTCCTCCCTTTTTCCTGTATCTGCCGATGGCCAGCGGCTTAAAGCATCAGCGTTTCCCAATTTCTTCCCTTGTACCTACTCTATTGTATAGTTATAGGAGTTTAGTAAAAGGGCCCATCTTAGCATTCTAGGGGAGATTATATTAGGTATGGGACGTTTAGGGTCAAATAACCCCAGTAATGGTTTATGATCTGTCTTTATATTGACTTTTCTGCCACTTATAAACTGATGAAATTTCTTAAGCCCAAATATTATTGCCGCTGCCTCTTTATCTACCTGAGCATACTTTCTTTCATGTTTATTCATAGTCCTTGATGCAAATATAATGGGTCTTATACTGCCATCTTCCATTTCATGTTCTAATACAGCTCCTAGTCCATATTGAGAAGCATCACATGATAATATCAATTTTTTCTTTAAGTCATAATGTACCAGAGTATCTTTGCTTGTCAACATTTTCCTTAATCTTTCGAAAACTTTTTGATGTGTCGTAGTCCATTGCCAAGGTACTTCTTTATTTAATAATTTATATAAGGGTTCCGCTATTGTGGCCTTGTGTGGCAAGAATCGATCATAGAAGTTAACTAATCCCAAAAATGCTTGTAGCTCTTTTAGATTACGTGGTGCCGCCGTTTTCTCAATTTCATAAATTTTATCTTCACATGGATGTATCCCAAATTTATCAATTCTGTATCCTAAAAATGTGACATTTGTTGTTGCAAACCTACATTTCTCTTTATTTACTCTTAGCCCTGCTTCCTCTAGTTTCTGTAGTACGGCTTTTAGCCGTTCATTATGTTGGTCTATGTTTGTGCCACTCACAACCACATCATCAAGTAGGACAGCCACACCCGGAATCCCAGCTAGCAACGATGACATCAAACGTTGAAAAATACCTGGGCATGCTTTTACACCAAATGCCAGCCGTTTTACCTTGTACAGACCTCTGGGAGTATTAAGAGTAAGTAGTCGTGATGTAGGTTCATCGACAACCACCTGTGTATATGCTCTCTCTAAATCAATTTTCGTGAATATTTCACCACCTTGTAACTGTGTGAAAGCTTCGTCGAGTGTCGGAAGTGGGTACGTATCAGTTTCAGTCACTGAATTTACTGTTGACCTGTAGTCTCCACAGAGTCTCACCTTGCCGTTAGGTTTTAATACGGGCACAATTGGGGTTGCCCATTCTGAGTATGGCACCGGTTCTAGTACATCTTCTTCTACTAATCTGTCTATTTCCTTAAAAACTCTATCTTTTATAGCAAATGGTACCGGCCTGCTTTTGAGGAACTTAGGGGCTGCTCCTTCTCTTGGTATGATACTCACAACTGGCCCTGTGTACTTCCCTAAACCTTCTTTAAAAACACCTTTGTACTGACCAAGTAACTTGTTCATATCTAAAGTGTCTATTTTTATGCTATTGAGACCATGTATTCCAATATTTAATTCTCTGAACCAGTTTCTCCCTATGAGACTAGGACCATTGCCTTGGGCTATAATCACTGGTAGTGTTCTAGAAATCTCTTTGTAAGCTACCGGAACCATTGCCCTTCCTATAATCTTCAATTGGTTATCTGTCCATGTTTTTAGCGTAATATCATACTTTTCTATTTCAGGTAATTTTCCCTTCCATATGAGTCTGGCTGTCGGCTCACTAATTAATGTGAATGCACAACCTGAATCAACCTCCATTTCAATTTCAAAACCATTAAGCAAAATATTTATCATAAATGCGGGTAGTCTGTTGTCCCTAAAATTATTAATAGGACTTTCATAAAGGCCATTACAATTAGACTTTTTATAATTGTTTTTATTATTCTTATTCAAACATACTACTTCTATATGACCAGTTTTCCCACAAAAATTACACTTTGACCACCTGAACCTGCACTCTCCTTTATGTGATTTACCACAGCGGAAACATTTAAATTTACCAGTAGGTTTTTCACTTTTTTTAAAAGAAAGTTTATTTATTTCCATTGGTTCCTCTAAATCCATGGTAGGTTTACTCGTATTAACTCCAGGGTTAACAATTAAATTAGAATCACAATTGGCTGACTCATGCGATAGTGCTATTTCACATGCAAATTGGAAAGTTAACTCCCTCTGCTGTAGCATTTTCTTTTGAATGTCTTTGTCGTTAATTCCACAGACCAATCTATCTCTCAGTGTTCTGTCAATATCACTAAAATTACAATGAATGGACAATTTCCTCAAACTAGCTATATAATCGCGTATTTTTTCTCCTTCTTCTTGATTTCGGGAATGAAATTTGAATGATTCAACTATTTCATTTGGTTTTGGATGAAAATGAATATCTAAAACATTTTTTATAGTTGAAAAAGTAACCTCACTTATTTTCTTCGGGGCAATCAGTGCAGAAATTAAATCAAATAAATCAGGACCACATACCGACAATAAATTCGCCTTTTTCTTAGCATCATCCGTGATTTCATTTGCTTCTAGACAAAATCCAAACCTTGTAATGTAGTTTTCCCAACAGCCATGTGCTACATCATATTCACTGAACTTAATCACCATTTTTACCTTTTCCACCTAAAGATTTTTATACAATTCAGTGAATTTAGTTTATTACACACACTTTTAAACACTTTTTCCTCGTCGCCAATAACATATACGCGCGGAAATCGGGAAAATACGAGGGAACACGCGTGTTTGCTCACCTGACATAACCAGACTGAATTATCTGCAAATACCCTCGAGTGAGATACATGACAGAGCCAAAGCACAAAAAGCCATATTCAAAATGACTACGCACAATTGATTTGTACAACATTAATAGAATTTTTGGATCAATTTTTGACAAACTCTTAATGACATTAAATGCCTTGTAGGCCCTACCCAATAAATAATCTACATATTTATTCCAAGAGAGGTTACTACTAAATATGACACCCAAGAACTTAACTTCACTATCCAGTGGCAGATTAATATTATTATATACAATATCAACATCAAAATCACATTCACCAAACACAACAACTTTAGATTTTTCAGGACTTATGTCTAGGTTTAAATAGCTGAAATAATTGTTCATTTTTTTAAGAGCAGAATTAACTACAGAGGACACTTGCTGAATATCAGATCCAGAGAAATAAATAACTAGATCGTCATCAAATTGTAAATTTTTAACTTGTGTACCTAATATGTAATTCAATTTATGTATATACAGTATGTATATCAGTGGGGATAATATACCCCCTTGACATACACCCCTATATGAATAACGTGGTCCAATTAACTGATTATTTGACTTGACATAAACTTCACGACCATGCAAAAATTCAAAAATCCAATTAACCAATTTTTCAGGAATACCAAGAGAAAAAAGTTCACCAGCTAAAATGTGATGATTCACATTGTTGAAAGCACCAACAACATCAAAAAATACACCAATAAGGACATTATCCTGTCTAAGAGAATCAAAAATATCAAGTTGAAGATGTGCTATACTTTCTCTGGAGGATCGACCCCTACGAAAACCAAACTGATTTGAAGGTAAAAGATGATTGCTCTCAATGAAGAATTCAAGCCTTTGTTTAAGAAGTTGTTCAAATACTTTTCCCATGCATGATGTTAAAGCTATTGGCCGATATGAGTTCACTTTGGTTTTATCTTTGTTTGGTTTTAGAATAGGGACTAGACAATCCTTTTTCCAATCTACAGGTATGACAGAGGTAGACCACAGCAAATTATAGACTTTCAAAATGATATTCTTTGAATGATCTGTAGTTAGTTTTAACATTTTATATGGAATACCATCAAGGCCATGTGCTGTATCTCGTCTTGAAAAAACTGCATTTTTAAATTCGTGGAAATTAAATGGCGATAATAAATAATTACAATTACGGACAGGACAAACTCTATTTGCATATTGTAAAGGGGCCTCAACAGTATCTGGTGTATATTTTTTAAGAAATTCTTGAATCCAATCTGTATAAACATTTTTAGAAGAAGCTTGTTGACCATTAAATCTTCTAGCAATCCTCCAGATCCTAGATATGGGTGTACATCTATTTAGCGACTGACATAGTGAAAGCCAACTTAAATTTCTTTCCTTTTTTAAAACACATTTTTTAACAGCTTGTAGCCTTTTAAATTTAAGAAAGCTTTCTTCTGTAAGACTATATTTAAATTCAATGTATGCTTTTTTACAATCCTCTACCGCTTTTGCACAATTATTGTTCCACCATGGTAATGATACACGTTTTGCACGAGTTCTGGACTGAAATTTATTAACTGATTGACTTGACTGTTTAACAACAGAAGACCTACTGCTAATAATAGCTGACTGCTGCAATGCATTGTCTAACAACACAACCAAATCAGAATAACATTTCAATGGATTAGAATGATCAATGTAGAAATTTTGCAACAGAGAATCAACATTTTCGCTATATTTTCGCCAGTCTACCAGACGAAAGTTGTAAAAAGTAGGAGATGCAGAATAATCTATTTCAGGTGAAGCATTATTATTATCACTAAAATTGATATTTGTAATTACAGGTAAATGATAGCTGCCCATAGGATCGTCATGGACAAACCACTCACATAACAATGCCAGAGAAGGTGATACAATAGTAAGATCCAAAGCATTCCTTTGCCATCTATTAGAACCAACAGTTGTCAACTGACCATCATTCAGAAGAACCAAATTATTGTCGTCGATGCTTTCAACAACATCACGACCACGTGAATCAATAATATTACAACCCCATGCTGTGTGCCGCGCATTAAAATCGCCAGCAATCAACAAAGGGGCTGGTAAATTAGAAATTAAATTATTAAGTTTTAATTTAGAAAATGAAAGATCACAATTACCAGGACTGTACAAAGACAAAAGCGAAATTTCTTTTTTGCCATACTGCAATCGCAGAGCTATATTTTGAATTGAATCGTCAAAAGAAGTGTCAATTTTAGAAAATTGTAAACTATTATGAACTAGCCCCGCACGATGATATTGCGATGGAACCTTGTCACAATAACAGCGTTGTGACGTCATCTGTCACACAAAAGGACAGCTAGCAAAAGAATGTTAAATGCAAAATTAATATTAGGGTTAAGGGTTTATGTGTATTATATAATTTTATTACACTCTTTATAAAGAGTGTATGTATAAATTAATATTAGGGTTAAGGGTTACCTACTCATCCATATTCTGACAAACAAACTTTCATTATTAAAAATTTCAAGGAAATAATTTTTGTAGACGTAAGAAAAATATAATTATTCGTATATCTTTCTTACATGTATACTATTTTTTTTTCTAACTACATTGCGAGCGGGAATTGAACCAGAGTCCACTGTGTAGTAGTCATGTTTTAATTACTACATAAATCTATCAGCTTATAAATAAAACCAGGATATTATGTAAAAAAAATGTATATAGTCTTCCGAATCAGAACTGCTTTCTGTGTCTGTCGTTTCCGATTCACTGTCGTCGCCGTATTTATGACAAATAACTCGTCAGTTATTCGATCTTTATTCCAATATTCCTCTTCAAGCCGTTTAACATGATTGACTTCCTTTCGTCAGTCATCTGGAGTTATTGACTCCGACGCCTCCAACGTCAGAGCTTCAATGCGACTTTCCAACTGCTACACATTCTTTTTTGACACCCTCGTCTTTACCAGGTTCCAGATGTACTCAATGGGGTTGTGGGAATCTAACGACTTCATGGCCATTGACAGCTAATAAATTGTCAATTTTATAATTTTTCGGCGGTCTGTGCCGTTTAATTAATACAGTTCAGGTTTTGTACTGTCGTTGGGAAAGTCGATGTTGTGATCTTGTAGCCACTCAACAATCAACTGTTTTTTATTGTTCATACTTGGTGGCCTATTCTCATCCCTACTGTGATAAGGGGCGTTGTCCATCACAATTTTGGAGTTGCGTGGTATGTTGGGTACTAATTTTTCTGTAAGCCACTTGGTGAAATTCTCAGCATTCATTTGATCATAGTAATCCCCCGTTTTGGTATCTGCTTTAAACATTAAAAGGGCATTGTCAAAAAAACCGCTTTAACTTCTTTATCTATCGGCGGCCGGGGCTGTCGTTCCATCTCACTCCATCGGTTGCTGTTTGCCAACATTTTTCTACCGTGTAGTGTGCGTGTATCCACGTTTCGTCGAGATATATAACGGGTCTTTTGTCTTTTATTTTTCACCAAGCGAGTAATTTTCTTTCATACGTCGTAAATATTTAGCCCTCCACGCTTGAATTTGGGGTCTTTAAATTGGGGCCAGTCTTTTTGGTAGCATCGTTTAAATTGGTAGCCTAAATCACATTTAATTATTTTTCTTAATGTAGTTTCACTACCAGTATAATTAAGGTCTACTTTTGAAGCCGCCAAGATTTTGCGCATTGTGGGTATTTCTCTCCTCACCGTATACATTGAATCTATAATATTTCTTAAAGCTGTTAAGGAAAACCCGTTGATATATTTCTTCTTTTGTCTTTTTCCTTTAATAGGAGTTCTCATTTTGCTGCCACTGGCTGTTGCTGACTCATGCTCTCGTATCAATTTCGTCACAGTATTTTTTGCAACGCCTGTGGCACATGCCACACACTCCGTGACTTTGATAGAATTTTGCAAAATATTTTTAATAACTATAAGCAGTTGCTTCGGTATTAAAATGTCCGAAGCACTTTTTAAAGCACGGTTTATACTTTCAAGAACTAACTTACAGTCCTCTTTCTCTTTAACAAAATAATTGTCCACTTTAATTATAATTTCACGAGCACGACTATTAATTAATTTCTTACTCATTTTAACGAGTAACAGCTAACAAAACTAAACAACAAAACTCAAGAACAACAATAAAACAGAATAACAAAAACAAAAAGCTAACAAAAATATTCGATGTGCGTAAGTGGGTAAGCGCGGACTGAACTTGCGAACGGTACCGACGGTCCGAGTTCGACTACGTCACCAAGATGGCCGCCAGTCGCAATATCATCGTGCGGGGCTAGTAATGCAAGTTATTTACTCGTTGTAAATAACTATAATTTGTTCTTTATTAATAAAAATAGTTACTTAAGCCAATAATATCACGGAATCTAGCTCACCTTCTTGTGGAACATCTTTGACTTGGAGAAGCGAACTACTCCATTTCCCAGGTCGTAATTCCTTGGTTTGCCAACTTTGGCCTTGGTTACGCCACCCGCGGGTGCCGCAGCGGGCTTAGCCGCCGCCTTAGGCTGTGGTGGAGCCATTTAGAATCTGCACAAACAGAAACAACCTTTAACAACAAACTCACCACCTGACTTCAAACTTTGAGGTTATAATTGTTTCAGCACTTCTCCATACAAACAAGTGATATAAGACACGATTTACAAGCATTTTACACTTTAGAATGTAACAACTACACACGGATACCTATCCGTTCACTGTTTTATCACAATCACTTGGCGAACGTCAAAACTTTCGATGCAAATTTCGAAGATGTTAAGTTCAGATAAATCAAAAATATAACACACAATCACTTGTTTGCTGGATACTTTTCTGAATTCTTACATGGAATGGAAGAAATTAGTTAAAAATAAATCTATTCCTTTGGATTTATTTTCATTGAAAACAACATCAACTCACATTCCAACCGGGATCAAGAAAAAAAGAAATTGTCATAGAAGCAGTGTGACCAACCTTAAATTAGAGATCCTGCCCCACTTAGACAAGAAAACTGACAAATCCTGCCACAATCAAAAGCACAAAATGCCAAAATAATGCCAATATAATCTAAAAGTTTAAAATAAATAAACTTTTGAAGTTTTATTTAAAACTAGCTGCGGCACACGGATTCACACGCGTTTTTTTAAAAAATGCTACGCTCCTATAGGTTGCAACTTGCAACGTGATGCTTTATGGCCAAAAGCCTTCCTCGATGAATGGGCTATCAAACAAAAAAAAAAAAATTTAAAATCGGACCAGTAGTTCCTGAGATTAGCACGTTCAAACAAACAAACAAACTCTTTAGCTTTATATGTATAGGACCGAGATTCCGCGGCTTCGGCGTGGATCTCAAAAAAAAAAAAAAAAATCGGAAAATAGTTTTTTCGAACTCAGCGCATCCAGATCTATATGATTATCTATAGTGGTGAGGGTTTTGAGCAACTTCGGGCTCATACATACAGACAGACATACAAACATACGCACTTTATAGGGATGGATTAGTAGGATAGATAATAGATCTTAAAGTCTAATGTGCGTATTCCAGAAGGAAACTCAAGCATTGATCTCTGCTTAAGCATTACTTAAAACTAGTTTCAACCAATCAAATGGCTTGAAAGGAGACTTAAGTAGAGCTTGAGTTTTGAGTGACGTTCTGTAATACGGACCTAAAAGTGAACTGAATTAAATTACACATTCCTATTAGCATCGTATTCTTCTGGATCACTTTCTTTATACATCGCTTTTATCATTTCTTTAGTTGGCTGGAATGAAACGCAGTCACCATATTCACTAATACCCTGTCTAACAACTAAAATAGAGGCGACATGTTTATTAATAAATCTGTTCCGCGTTTTTCTTTTATCAGATTGATTTTCGAGAATATCCTTTCACAAGCAGCTTTCGACTTGTTTTTGAACCATTACCTCTTAAGGTATTAATTTTTTAACCATAATTTAATTTTTTACATTTCGTCATTAGAATTTCCTTCTAAACATTCTAAATTATTTTTTATTTAATTTGACATAAGAATTTTGTTCTAGATACATTCAACATTATTTTCTTTTGACATTTCTTTTTAGGATTTTTATTATTTTATTTATTTTGTATTGTTCCTAACAACAAATTGCTCTGTTCTCTGGTTGCAAGTTGTAACTCATGATTCGAAAGTGCTTGTATCTAAGCCTACTTGAATAAAGTATTATTTGAATTTGAATTGGATACTGCATCCTACTCTTTTTGTGGGCTGTAGCGGCTAGCGGCTATACTATATTGTTAATACTGCCAAAAGTGCCAAATCCTGCCAGATTTCTAAAACGTCAAACAAAAGTGCCAGAGAGTAAAATAAAGGGCTAAAACTGCCAAAAAGGCAGGATCCTGCCACAGTTGATCACACTGCAAACTGGTTAAATGTCACTTAGTCTAGTGTGGTACCCCTGCGCATCAAGACGTAATTTGTGTCCACTAAGAATAAACATTTTCTAAGGAAATATGCCCGGTTGCGCTTTGCGTTACTGTACATCTCGTTATGGTAAAACGACTGGACCTAACTTCGGATTATTTTCGTATGAATTGTTTATATTTTCTCTGTAATTAAAATTTAAAAAATTTCGTAGATAGATCTAGAAAGTTTTTTATTATTGTAATAAGCGCCCTCTATTGTTGAATAGTTTTACTATTTACTTGTAGAGATGTAGTAATGTTGTTTATCGATGTAGTTATCGATAATATTTATTAAGTTGAAAACTTATTGCTATATTTTATTAACATTTAAAATAAAGCTAAATAAACTTAAATATTTCTATATTTCAAGTTTATATGTTTTTAACTCTATTTGAACATAATCATGTCATATTGATGAACAAAATTTAATGAAGAAGTACTATTCATTCACCTAGGTTTTTGTTATTTTTGGACTACCATTTTTGTCCTGATTTGGACAATTATCTACGTGACAAGAAATTTTCTTCCCAGGAGGCAGTTCTGTTTTCACACAGTTTGTGCAGTCTAGAACCTCAGAGTTCTATCGCAAAGGCATAAATGACCTTCCTATTAGAAGGCAGCAATGTATACATAGTAACGGTAACTATTTTGATAAAATAAATTAGTTGAAAATTAAAAAATAAACAATTCAGATTTTCAGTACAAATCGGCAACTTTAAACTTTAGCGCCTATTATATTAAAAGAATTATATAAATAAAAAACTGTAAACAAAAAATATAAAATTACCTATAAACTTTCTGCTTCCTAATTTTTTTGTTTCAAACTATCAAAATTCGAAAACTTCTTTAAATATTATTGATAACTTTATATCGAAATGATACAAACCCTACTAAAGTTTTTAGTATTGCCATTTAAAAACATTTGCAAACAAACATGTAAAAAGAATAATTTTGCTAAAAACAAAATGCAAACAAAAATTGCAAAACAAAATGCGCTTTATGGCCTAAAAGGTTTATTATACTCAAAAATCGCAATAAAATGAGTATTATAATAATTCGTAAGCAAAACATATCTAAAATACCAATAGACGGTGTCACGGAAAATGAATAGTAGCGAATAAAATACTAAAACAGTTTTTGATGTTTGTACAAGACAAGTTTCACATAATTTGTTTACTTTTCAATATTTATTTACCCGATTTGAATTATACTAGGGTATTAAATCGGATCTGGCAACATAGACCACACTGGCCACCTACCGGGCAATAGCTGAATATATTTTGTCTCCAAGTGTCGATCTAATTTTGCTATATTGTACTAGATGGCGGAACTGAGACATGGGATCACAGTTTTTCTACGCCATTTTGATACATGCCCGCTCTATTCATCTTAAATCTCTTTGTGTACCAGAATCCAATCTAATTGTATCTTGTACCTTTCATATTAAAACGAATGTGAGGCTTTAGCCATGTTTCACATATTAAAGCTACATGAATCTGATTCTCTTGTAGAAAATTTAATAATAAATATTTATGTGCAGGTAAACTCTGAGCATTCCATTGAATTATTCTTAAAAAATCCATAAAATAAATAATTATTAATAGTAATTTATTTCTTATTTCTTTTAATTGTATCGTTTATATTGTTCTGGATAAAATCGAACATAATTCGGGATCCTAAAATCTTTATACTTATCCGCTTCAATTTTGTCTTCCAGGGACTTCGTGGAGCAGGTGTCACTGTAGTCGGACTCGCCACCTTCGCCTCCTCCACTCCCGTCTTCAAGTTTTTTCTTGCTCTTCCGCGCGCCTGTTTTCCCCATATTTACAGTTCTTTTTATAAACAGCAATTAAAATGTTGAGTATTTACACTTTTTACGCAAAATATATACAGATTGGAACAAATAAATTAATTTTTGGTTTTATTTATTTCAAAAAGACCGCCACTCTTCGAAAATGAATAAAAATGTTGCATTGGTTGAAAATGTGTCACAGAATAAATAATCATGAAAATAAATGAGAATGTCACAGAGTAGGGGGTCGCGAAATCTTTTTTTATACTAAAGGGGCCGTGGTGACTAATGAAAAGGTTACTTTTAGGTGATTTTTCGAAATTTGTAGAATTAACTCTTAATTTTTAACATAAAAGCAACGGTCGAGTCGCTGTTGTGTAGCCGTAACTGATGGTTGGTTTAAGGCGATTAGTAACGACGATGACCTTGCGCATCTGGGCGGGGCTAGGCAGAAACCCCCGCGCACCCCGCATCATATTTACGTGCACGTTCCCTACTCGCTTGCTTCGAGCGCGGACGTCTCGCAACAAACGTAGAATGCCATACCATGTCTATAAAGTATACTATTCTGTCTAAAAAGTACCTAATATAGAATTACCCTAAAGTGAAACATATTAGGTAATTACTTTTATTATGTTGTTTTCGATACTGCGTCGCAGGGACTTTTTTATTTAAAAAAGGGAAAACAAATATTAATTTATAAAAATGATTAATGCAAAATTGAAACCGGTTTATTCTTTTTTATTTATAGTTATTATTTAGCATTTAGCGTTTTTGGTATAATTCCCATTGATACTTACCAGGACTTAAAAAAAAATCCCGGGAACTCCATCATCTAAATAAAACTCACAGGTCAGACTAAAATAGGTGCATATTATTTAGAATACATATTGTTTAAAAATTTTGCTGACCAAATTTTATGTAATGAACACCTGAGACTAATGAACTTAAAGAATGAAAAAAAGAAATTGTTTTTTTACCTACTAGAAAAAAAAATTGGGGAAATTTAATCAAGTTTCATATGGATTAAATTACAAGTATCAATTATATATTTTTTTAGGGAAGGAAAATGTTATTGTTTTGTACTTAGCAAAAATTTGACGATTTTTTTTTTGAGATGTTCTTAATTTTTATTGGAGGAATGAACATGGTGTGGCCTTAGAAATAGCAATTAGCAATTAGCGTAATTTTTGTTTTACCGGTAAAAAAACGGTAATTGAAATATTTTTACCGGTAAACCGGTAAAAACGGTACATTTATATTTTTTTTTCCAAAATATTAATTATGTGATTGGGTAGTCTTAAAGCAGAAAATAAATATGTACACAAGGTACAATGGTAGTGAACATGTTACATATTGCTTAAAATGAGCATATAAACACAATTTTTAAAACCGTGACCTTTCCTTTGGCGCAGTCAAGCGTAAATGTAGCTTTTAGATTAATTTAGACAATTTTCATTTTCAAAACGCAGCCAGCCAACGAATGCTGGTAAATCTACATCAAGCCCGTGGAGAACCCGGAAATAACCTCAATGTAGCTTGCTAAACCTCCATGCGATCTTCAGTGTCAAGTAGGTATACTGGCTTGCACCAGTTCTTTTTAGCCAAGGCAAGGAGAGCGGAGTGATTCCCTTGTCAACCGCGACCACATCTCGATGCATTCCCACGTCGGTTTTCAGGAAATATTCCCTGAGACTGCATATCTCGATATTGTGGAGGGTCTTACCATTTAAAAAGCTTCAACTTTCTCTTTTTCGCGGGGTATACACTAATACAGCCTCATAACCGATGTCAGTGGGTGATGCAATTGAATTGTAGTCAGCACCGTACGGACCCTCCTATCCAGGGTGTCGACTTCGGTCCGAGTCCATTTTAGTATGCTGAAAGAGTACATAAAATCGGGATGATCCAACCGTTGAAGGCTTGTACCTTATTTCCGCTTAATAGAAGACTAATTATTACTTTTTTCAGCGACGCGAAGATGAATATGAGATGCAAAACGTTTCTTCAGCGATTGCTTCATACCAGTAACATTGATACGTTGGGTATCAATGTTACTGGTATAAAGCATTCGACATACCCAATATTTATAGGTTTCAGATGCAGAGAGCGCTCTAAGGTTTACGGAACGTGAATTGGGTTCCCATGGATGCCGCAATCTCTCCTCGCTTTACATGCATGACCACACATTTATCCACACAAAATTCCATCCTGATAACGCTACTGAAAGTTTCAGTAATTTTCATTAGCTCCTTCAGTTGAAATTTGTGGGGAGCAATGAATTTTAAGTCACTCATGTAAAGGAAGTGCGATATAACCTGACCACCTCTCCTCAGCCGATAGTCTAGACGTGTATTCTCCAGCAGTGTACTTAGAGGATTCAAGGCTAAGCAAAATCAAAGTTGACTCAAAGTATCGCCCTGGAATAGACCTGGCTCGGATCGCTATTCCTATGAATATCTCGATATCCAGGATAGCGAAGGACCGTCCTCCATTAGCCATACACGTCATCAAGATGGTGTGCAGAGTTGCATCAACTTTATAGAACTCCATCACCCGCATGAGCCTTGTATGTGGCACCAAGTCATAATAGGCCTTATTATATAATAATTATTATTATTATTCATTTATTTCTCCTCACAATGTTTTGTTTATAGCTAAAACCGTACAATTACTCAGTCTAGTATTTGTTACATATGTGAGGAGCTGGTGTCCGTGAAAGGCAATATCAAAAAAAAAAAAACTATTCAACATGTCGATAGATCCTTTTGGGAACGACGAACTTGTTGGGTAATGGCCATGTTATTAAGGAGTAGCTCCTTAGTACCGCGGGAGCCGCTCCTACATCCATTTTGAGAGGCAGACATGATGAGTTGCTGTCAATATGTTTGTTAATTTTAACTTTAAAATTGGATGTAAGAACTTTAAAGATGGTCGGTAAACAAGTGATCGGCCAATAATTTTTGGGTTCCGCAGTGCTACCTGATTTACGGAGCAGGTGGGTTACTCTAGTTGTTAGGAACTGAGGTAGCGAACCAGACTCAAGCGAGCGTGCAACATTGAAAACCATTTGATCCAAAAAAGCGACAGGCACCAAACAGATACTGCGCCAGAATGAACACATGGCATCGTCATCCAGTAGGTAAGTGTCAGCCACCTTGGTCTGGTCGATAAACCCACCATTCATTGTTTTAGAAAGTGCGATTCTGGGTGTACCGTACATTTTCTGCTTCAGGAAGTCGATGTGCTCCCTGACAGGTTAGGTTGGTTAGGTAGGTTGGTATTTGTACCTGAAAATACCCGCCTTACAAAGCGTATCACTCTAGGACGAGTATCACATTCCCTGAAGCAGATTAGTTTACCGATAAGTGTTCTGGCCCCACCAATACGGTATTCAATCCTGCACTGCCAAGCTAGTAAGACTGGTTACGTTCGTTTAGTTCTGGAGTCATTGGAAAATTTGACATGAGTTCGATAGTCGTTGTACAGTACAGTTATACAAACTAATGAATGACACGAATCGTCACAAACGCTTGCGTCAAAGCTACTTTTAAGTGTCAAACATTACATATAATGGAAAGTTTGACGTATGCGTGAATAAATGAACAACTTTGCCCAAAACATAAAACCGGTAAATTACCGGTTTTAAATTTTTTACCGGTAATTTTATAGTTACGAAAAAAGACGAAAGGAGAAAAGGCGGTAAAAATGAAAACCGGTAAACCGGTATTGCGGATATACTTAGAAATAACTTTAACCCGAAGGAATCTAGAAGCGCGATATAACCGAATCATACTAATATTATTAATGGGAAATTGTCATACTAATATTATAAATGGGAAAGTGAGTTTGTTTGTTTGTTTGTTCTGCTTTCACACTGTAACTACTGAACCGATGGCTTTGAAATTTTGTAGACGTAAAGTTAGAAATCCGGATTAAATGATAGGGTACTTCTTATCCTGGAAAAATTTGGTGTTCCCGAAGGAAATCTGAAAAGCACGATATAATCGAACACCACGCGGGCGAAGCCGCGGGCGGAAAGCTAGTATCTAAATAAAGCATCATATAAAATCACGTAAAGCGTCCCAGCGCGGCAATAAATGCAAACATTCAATAATTATACACAAAATCACTAAAAATACTTCGTTGCACTCGAAGTACTTAGTGTTACAGCTTGCGCTTCCCGCCCATCTATGAAGCTATACTTAGTTTCATAATTATTTTATATTGATCGTAGTTGCGTAATTATTTATGTTAATTTAAATTTATTATGATTACTTTAAATTACTTGGGAGGATTTTAAAACCTTAGTTTATTCTAAAATCACACTTGGAAGTACACTTCCGGTCTTTCGGCCATTATTTTATTAATTTTAGAATTATTGATGCAACTTCCGATTACCGCCAACTTTTATTATAAATTCCTCTCGAGCATTAGTCTTCCCGCCCATCGGATATTTATATATTGAATCAAGCATTGTTCAAATAAATAAATATAGACAACTTTCGATATTTTAGGTTAATCCAAATATCTGTACACAATTATTGACAATTACTAGCGTTACTATTAACTTTTTCTTAATTTTATTCAATACCTGATAATTTCCGTTTCCGTTGTCTATTAGTTTTTTGACTATTCGTTAGTGTTTTGACTCAATGGTGTATAAAAGCTACTGATGTCTGTACTGTTGATCATTAATTAAACAGACTTGTACTGGATCATACTACGTCCTTATTATTTTCCACGCTTCTGAAGCATGTCTTTACATTAGTATCCAAGGGTGCACGGAGCAAAAAGTGACACAGCCTCCTCTCACGAGCGCTGGCGCGAGACTGCCGGCCGACCCGCGCACGCGTCCCGCATAGAGCCCCTCTGAACCTCGCAAGGCGGAAACTCGTACGGACACTCATTTTTATTACTTTTCTTATTAAATATTTCATCAATTTTAAAATAGAACTATGATTCTATAGCTCTTACAGATACACGTTACTGCGAGTTAGAATATTTAAAAAAGTCTAAGCGCTTTAAGAGAAATATCGATTTAAAAGTTAAAAAACGCCGTGTAGAAATATTTTTCTTTTGACGTAAATATAGGCCGTATAGAAAATAATAAACAATAAATATGTTGTGCTTGAATCTATGATTATAATATATTTTTTTCAAAATTTTTGATCAAGGCATTCTGGAGGAATAAACTTTGAAAGATGAGCGTTTTTGGCCGCTCGAGGGTATCTATCCCCTTAATAGCCCGCTACTGTGTTTATAGGTTTCGCGATTAGTGTCACTACATAAACAATTATTTAATAAACAATGGAGAGTGCAGAAGATGAAAGCGGAAGTGATATGGATAGTTCGCCGAATTGCGAAAAAGATAGTGTTGTTTCGTTGGAACCTCACATTGTGCGAGCCGTAATACATAAGGAAAGTGAGAAGAAAACAGCGGAGAAGAGGAAGGAGAGAGAACATGAAAGTAGTGATGTTGATAATGATAATGTAGTTTGATTATTAACTTTCTATAATACTAGTCTGGAACTAATGTAACGTATTGTTTAGCTAGGCGTCGATAGCTGCGCCACAGTTTTAACTTTTGTAGCTATCTTCGTTTCTCTTTGTAAACTTATGTCCTAAAACTTGTTCCAAATAAACGATTATTATTATTATTATTCCTTTATTCTTCTATATGTACATATTGTTCTACATTTTTAAATATTTATATAAATGCATAAAAAAAAACATTTAAAAATATAAAAAATAGTAGCCCACCCGTATCGGGAACAGGGTCCAAGCTACCGGCGGACAGGGCTCCAGAGTGAGGAACTTCCTGACGATGCGAGCCCTGTCCAGCAGTACCGCTTTCTGAATCAAGCCCTTGATCCAGCTGCCTAACGAGAGCCTCCTGAGGTGTTGGTCGAGGCTCTTGGCTATTAAGCCATTGACTTTCACGACTATCGGCACAATGATTGCTGAATCCACTTCCCACATGTCGACAACCTCGTGAGCCAAATCAAGTTACTTGATTTGTTTATCTTTCTCAGCTTTCACGAGGTTCTCATCATGTGGTATGGTTATGTCAACAATCATTGCACGCCGTTCTGATGGATCCTCCAGCACTATATCAGGCTTATTGGCAACAATAGTCCTGTCAGTTATGATGGAACGATCCCAGTACAATGTGATATGGCCATTTTCGAGAACTGTGTCGGGCATAATTATACCTGTAGTACGGCACCTCCGATTCCACAGGTTTGTATTTAAGAGCAAGTTGCTGGTGAATTATTATTATTATCAATTATTTTATCAACTTATAATAGGTACCTTTCAGTAAATAAATATAAAAGGTTATTTTTTGTACAAAAAGGTTACTTTTTTATATTTTAGGTAATTTCTGACATGACCCTACTGGCAACACTGTTTGTGACCCACGTAACATAGGTACCGGTTTTCGTAAGACGTGACCGTACCAACGTAGGCGACCCTCCTGCAGTTTGTCCGCTATGTCACGGACATGAAGACTGCCACGGATGCGGGAGTTCCTGATGCGGTCCTTCCGCGTAACTCTACACATCCACCGCAGCATATTCATCTCCGTGACACGCAGCTCCTGCTTGTGTCGCTCAAGCACAGGCCACGCCTCACTGCCATACAGGAGAACAGGTCTAATGATGGTCTTATAGACCTGCCCCTTAAGCTTAACCTGCATTTTGGGGTCACAATTAATGACACCCGTCACCTCACGCCATTTTGCCCAAGCTGCGGAAATACGTGCCCTGACGTCGCAATCAATGTCGCCGGACGCGTGGAGTACAGACCCCAAGTATTTAAACTGGTCTGTGCACTCGACCTTGTCACCGCCTATGCGCACAGACATGGGGTCTGTCGTGTTGCTAGTCATATACACGGTCTTCGCCACATTGAGTTTCAGACCTCCGTTCTCGAGCGAGTCCTTCCACATATTCACACGCCGCACCAGCCGATTCCTGTCCGCGTCCGCCAGCGCGATATCGTCAGCATACATAAGCAACCAAGGAGGTTGCTCATGTGAATCCCTGATGCTATCCGACAAAACGTCTAATATCACGCTGAACAGAAACGGACTAAGGACGGAACCTTGGTGGACTCCTACGGTGACGGGGAAGGGTTTAGTGTCACCAACAGCGGTCCTAACAACGGAATCGGAATTGAGGTACATGTCTCGAATTATGTCAACATAGGCTTCTGGTACCCCTTTGGACCTCAGTGCACACCAGATCACCCCCCGAGGGACACAGTCGAAGGGCTTCTGCATATCAAGAAAGAGCATATGCAGAGGCGTGTTCTTTGAGCTGCATCTCTCCATGGCGATCCTTAGTGCGAAGATAGGATCCATGGTTCCGTACCCTGGACGAAACCCACATTGACACTCCGAGACAGCACACTCCTGTCGGATCCAGGAGTCTATAATCCTCTCAAAGATCTTCATGGTGTGGGACATGACCTTTATACCGCGATAGTTGCCACACTCCTGTACCGAGCCCTTGCCTTTGAAGACTGGAGTAATAATACTCAGCCTCCATTGGCTCGGGATTTTGCCGGTCAGGAGCACGCGGTTCAAAAAGCTAATTAGCATGCCCACACCGCGAGGACCCATCGCCTTCCAGGCCTCAATGGGGACTCCATCAGCTGCGACAGCTTTCCGATTCGCCATGCGACGAAGAGCCGTTTGGACTTCCTCAGGCGTTTTACCCAGCCAGTCAGGCCAGGGGAAATGTCGTACGCTGGAAGCTTACTCATAAGGTCAGCGTACCATACCCGGTCGAAGACCTTCGAGACATCAAGGGAGACAGCAATCGCTTCCCCATTTCTTTCGAGGGCCTCGCTCCACAAGTGAGTGTCATACATTAGTAAGTCTCCAGTTGACAGATTGCGGCGAAACCCGTACTGTCGGTCACTGGGTAGATCGTTACCTTCCAGGTAAGCCAAGAGGCGGGAGTTCAATACGCGCCCCATAATCTTGCAGAGTATGTAGGTTATTGAAATCGGCCGATAGTTGGCAGGATCGGCACGACTACCCTTTTTGGGCACAGGCTGCACGTTGGCAAGCTTCCAAGACTTGGGTACTATACCTGTTCTAAATGAGAGGCGATACAAGCGCGTCAATACAGAAGACAACTCGGGCGCACATGCCTTAAGAACAATCGCTGGTATACCATCTGTGCCGCTAGCCTTATTCACGTCCAGAAGACATAGTACTCTCAGAACCTCCTTGTTCCTAATGCAAACCTCCGGCATTGAAGTTTCGCAATGAGGAAAATTAGGCGGAGTAGCACTGCTAGTTTCAAGACGCGAATTGTGGCAAAGATGCAGAGACCTGCTTCTCTCTCGCCGTATGAGCCAGTGCTCCATCAGGTTTAACCAGCGGGGGCAGTGTGGGCCAACAGAAGTTCGCCTCGACCGATTTGGCAAGGGACCAGAAAGATCTGCTACCGGATGGCTGCGCAGAGAGCTTATTGCCAATATGAGTAATGCGGTCGAAGCGAGCCTTCCTAAGCGACTTTTGTAGGACTTGGCAGCACGATCAAAGGCCCTATGGCCAGGAGCTTTGTGGTCCCGAGCCCCAGGTGAGAAATACCGTGTGCTTACATTGTTCCGCTTGAATACCGTTGGCGTTGAACCATAGGCGAGTCGAACCACCGACGGGAACATCACTAAAGGGGCCTAATAAAAAACTTCATAGCTTGACGCACCACATCGGATATAGCGTCCGCATAGCTCGACGGATTCTCAGAAGAGAAGCGAACCAACTAGCAGGGATAAGACGCAAAGAAGTGGCGCATCTCATCCCCATCTGCCGAGTTGTATCGCCACATTCGCCGTTCACCACGTGAGTCGCAATCCAGTGGGGCGAAGGATGATACAGATTTCACCAGACAGTGGTCTGAAGTTCCTAACGGTGAGGGAACTGTTACAACACATCTGTCCGGATTAGTGGTCAGCAGAAGGTCCATACAATTGGCGGTACCTGTACAATTGGTATCCTACCAGCTGGGAAAGGCCCATTGATAGCGCAAAGTTTCGCCCTTCTCAACCAGCATAGTCGATCCTCCGTGTATGGGAAAAGCCAGTCTTGATGGCAGGCATTGAAGTCCCCCAGAGTGACGAACTGTGCGTCAGGGTGCTGGTGCAGCACATTGTCAGCAGCCTCACTGAGGTGGTCAAATATTCGAATCGTCCTGCGTAATTGGGCCCCCAAATACCTGCGATCGGACCTGTACCGGCCAGCGGAACACTGTGCTTCGAATCTCGCTACCCTCCACGACCAAATTCCCGACACAACAACAATTGGCGAATTGTACACGGCACACAACGCAACAAAACTGCTTAGACCCATCCTCCATACGGTTTCTACGGAACACGACGAATTGCTTGGCGGCAAGACTTTATCTGGTGGGTGGTAACTTCTGCCGGCAGCTCATGTTAAAAAATATGATATTAGAAAATATATTTTCTTCTTTTTATTATCTATGATTATAGAATAATACACGTTTAACAATTTGCAAGTGGCAAGTGAAGAAACACGGGTGGGTTTTAGTCAGTAAAATCCGACACGCCCTTCCGCTCCGCCCAGAGCGGGAGAAGTCATTTGATGATTTTCCATCCAGAAAAATAAGGACAGTTGAGGGATCTCCTCAACGATTCACAGGAGCTACTTTGAGTTTGTGCTTGATTAATTTAATTTGTATTGATAAGAACTTTATACCTAGATGGTTTGTGACTCTCATTATAGCTCTGATTCTGAAAACAAAGGCCAGTTCAGGGAACACTTCAACGGTTTACAGTAGTTACCTTGTGTTTGAACTTAATTCATTTATATTCATGAAAATTTTGCACCCATATCTATACTAATATATTAAGTTGAAGAGTTTGTTTGTATGTTTGTTTGTTTGAACGCGCTAATCTCAGGACTATGCATCGGATAGCCCATTAATTCAGGAAAGCTTTACGCTATATAACATCACGCTGCGACCCATAGGAGCGGAGCATATAAAAAAAACACGAAACCTACGCGGGTGAAACCGCGCGGCGCAGCTAGTGTGTTATAATTAAGATCTGCAGTAGATTTGATGATGGAGCTGAGACAGTCGAGGGAACTCCTCAACGATTCACAGCAGCTACCTTATTATTTTTTTAATAATTATAAACTAGTGCTTGACCGCAATCCTGCCTGATGGTAAGCAGTGATGTAATCGTTGATGGTAACGCGCTTTCTAGCCAAATCACTCAAAAAAAAAAAAAAACTGAATAGGAAGGAAGACGGCAGTTGACCGAGGTGATTCAATGTTAAACCCAACAACACGACCAACGATGCTGCGCCAAAGGGAGATTGATATGGAGACTCTCCACGACAAAACGCCCGATACAACAACATTGGGCGCATCGTACCCGGCACACGTCGCAACATTACTGCTCAAACCCGTCCTCTGTACGGCTTCACCAGATATCATACCGGAACACGACGAATCGCTTGCCGGCAAGACTTTGTCTGGTGGGTGGTAATTTCTGCCGGCAGCTTTGAATTTGTGCCTGGTTAATTTGTATTGTTACGAGCTTTACACCTAGATGCATTGTGATTGCCATTAGGGGTCTTGGGATAAAGACGAAGGACAGTTAAGGAAACTCCTCAACGGTTTACCATACCAACTTAAAGAAATTAATTATTTTTCACTGTTTTTTGGAAGTCGGTTGTTTTTTTTTTTGTTTTTTTTTAAATTTTTATGTATATAGTGTAGATACATAGTGGTGGCCCAAAATGGCACATCTCCTTTACCGATTATAAAATTGGCATAGGCGCAGAGCCCAAATGACTCACGTTACAAAAAAACCGGCAGATTAGGTTGACTGCTGCCCCACCCTGTGCTCAAGGCTGGCTACGCCCATGTAAATGTCGCCATAAGCACTTTGAACTCCAGTCAAATCACACCTAACACATCATGTCTTCTCCATAGCTACAAATGCTCTCGTAATCTGAAGGGGTGTCTTCAAACAAGTATTTTTCAATCTCTTTTTCCGCTTAGGAAGCGGTGCGTGCGGCGCGACATACTGTAGAGAATGTGAGAAAAACAAATGAAGTTACCTCCACCACCAAGACTGAAAGATTTAAAACAACGCACGTAATAACTACGATCCGAACTCAGTACCATTACACACGCTCAGCAGGTACAGGTACTTCACAGCCGACAAGTTTCCATTAATTTCGATGTCGACACTTTGTTGTTAATATTGATGAAATCTGTACCATTCGATAGGCCATCCTAGGTCTAGCAATGCGTTTTATCGTACCTCTATTATGCCTAGATTTCAAGTTATATGACTTGAATGTTGCGTATGGCATGTCACGCTGTCTTATGTAATACTAGCTTTCCGCCCGCGGCTTCGCCCGCGTGAAGAATCGGTTTAGTAGTTACTGCGTAAAAGCGGAACAAACAAACGAACAAACTCACTTTCCCATTTATAATATTAGTACCTTTTCCGGAACTCCTACACAACTTCAAAATAATTACATTATTGCACCTTATGTCCATGGCATAAGGTTATCAAATCAAAAGTCATTAATTCAAATTAAGCTGAGAACCAGCACTTTCGAACGTCAATCCTTACTAATATTATAAATCGGAAAGTGGTATGTTGTTTGGTTGTTCAACATCACAACTACTGAACCGGTACTTCTGCAGAGGTAAAGTTAGAGTCCGGATTAAATAATAGGGTACTTTTCATCCCGGAAAAATTTGATATTCCCAAGGGAAAACTAAAAAGTGCGATATAACCGAACTCCACGGGGGCGAAGCGGGGGGCGGAAAGCTAGTTTATTAAAAATCGAAAAGCGTGAAGCATATAAGCCGCTATATTTAAAAAATGAAGTATTTTTGAACTGTCATCCTTTATTTTATAAAATAACCCTAATTGGAAGAAACACGTGTCACGAGTCACGAAACAAGTTGTTTGTTCAATTTGCCAGTGAGTGCATTACACTGAGCAGGCAAAGGTATCTCAGACCATGATAGCCTCGTCTTGAATTATATATTGTCTTCTTTTGTAACTTATCCTAAACTTATCCTAACTAATCTAACTCCTATCCTATCTCCTTTCGTTTCCCGCGTCAGACCGACAAGGAGGAAGTTTGGGTGAGGTCATGATGTGGCCACTATGCTACAATATTTCACTGTTCTTTATAAATTATTCACTGAATGCACTTTTTACTACATAAATCACGCGCTTTTATTTAGTAAACAACACTATAAATAATTTTAAAAGTCCAATGAAAAATAAGCGTGACACTCATCTTGACATTCCCGCCAAAACTTTCTCACGAAACAAGTCACGAATTAACCAAATGTCAGACAAAAGCATTGATAAAAGTCATATTGACATAGTAGGATTTTACATTAAAGCATGGTCACCCTATAATTTCTTTCTTCCCATGACTTTTTGGCGGGAAGTCGACCTGAGCGGCAGCTTTAAATTTTCTATTTAAATAAAAGTTAATTTTCCTTGCCTTTCCTATCATAAACGTCTGAAAACTAAAAATAAACCAAAATGGGCCCCCCTAGTGATGGGGAGGACCCTGGGGACGGAAAAAAGAAACGGAAATACGACAATGTTTTCTCCAGCCCAAGCAACCAGCAAGATAAGTACAAAATATTTACCAAACCCAATTATAAAAGACAATTCCTAGAAAGCAGTACTGGTGATTTCACAGTATTTGTTCAATCAACCGAACAAGAAAAACTAGGCAACAGAAATCCGATATCACTTACGAAACTATTTACAGAAAATGTTAAGGGCATTACTGGTGTCCACCGTGTCAATGCGCACAAAATTGGAGTCTCTTTTAGGAAAGCCATACCAGCTAATTATTTTCTTAAAATGGATGAATTTTTATTAAAAAATAAAATGAAGGCATTCATACCGTCACACTTAACTGAGAAAATAGGTATTATAAAATATGTACCTAAAGACATGTCCAACGAAGAAATTTATAAAAATATCACGTGCGATGTCGAAGTTATATCTATCAAAAGATTCATGAAAAAGATAGATAACATACTAACCCCGTTGACCACAGTTGCCGTAACCTTTGCCACTACAACATTGCCACAACATGCTTACATTCAATTATTTCGTTATCCTGTACATCAATATATACCTCCAGTCTTACAATGTTTTAAATGTCTTAAGTTTAACCACTCGGCCAAGGTTTGCAGAAGTCCTCAGCAGATGTGCTCCTCATGTGGTGGAAATCACTCTTATAAAGAATGTGATGTGGAAGAAATAACTTGTATTAATTGTGGTGGATTTCATTTAGCAATATCCAGAGATTGTCCAATAAAAAAACAGAAAATAGATGAAAATATGAAGAAATATACTCAGCAAAACTATGCCACTGTGGTGAGTTCTCCACCATCTAATGATTTGAAAGCCTATCCACCTCTGAATGTAAATAATGTAAAGAAGTCTTTAGATGTAGATACAATTGTCAACAATGACATTATCCTAAATGCTATTGTAAAATCATTATTGGCCCTAGGTAATAACAAAAATAAAGAACCTTTAACAGCTAAGAAAATAAAAGAAATATTTATATCAAACTTAGTTTAATGGAGGATTATTTACATATAGTTCAGTTTAATATACAAAGTTTACAGAGCAAGAAAACATTGTTACATAAATTACTTGAAGATAAGAAAATAGACATTTGTTTACTTAATGAAACTTGGCTTAGTAATAAATCTATTATCCCTTATATTCCAAATTACAATTTTATTTACAAGAACTCTGCAAATAGATGCAATGGTGTAGGTATTTTAATTAAACATGGGTTGAAATATTCTGTATTGAACACTAACTTTCATGAAAATATCCAAAACATAGCCATAAATTTTGAGACAAAGTCGGGGAATATCAGTATACTTTGTGTATATTGTCCACCTAAAAGTGGCAGATTTAATACTTATAAACTTAGGCATATTTTTAACAATATTCCCAAACCTTGCATAATTATGGGTGACTTTAATGCACATCATATCAGTTTTGGTTGCAATAGCAATAATAATAGAGGAAATAATATATATAACTTAATAGATGACTTAGATTTTTGCATATTAAATGATGGTACTCCAACAACATGTCCATATCCCAACAGGCAGGCTTCTGCAATAGATGTCACTCTTGTTAGTCCTTCAATTGCTCATTTGTGTAATTGGCAGGTTCAAGATGATCCTTTAGGCAGCTACCACTATCCAGTTTCCCTCTATGTAAATATTCAACCATGCATGTATGAAGTAGGTCCTGTGGAAGAAAGATTTATTTATAGTAAAGCTAACTGGTCTGAATTTTATGCTCTATCTGAAAATTTGTTTTCCAATTTAACCATTGATTCTGAAGATTGCCTAGAATTGTATAATCGTTTTGTAAATACTTTAAATGATTTAAGAGATATAACTATTCCTAAGAGTAAGAGAAAAAATAGTAATGTTGTTCGTAGAAAACCTGCCCCATGGTGGAATGCAAAGTGTGAGGTAGCCGTGAATGCATCTAAACAAGCTTTAAAGCAATATAAGTCATGTCCAACTATAGCTAATTTTATAGAATATAAAAAACTAGATGCTCAAAAGAAAAGAATTATTAAAATTGAGAGCTCAGAGTCATGGAAAAATTTGTGTAGCAGCTTTAATAGAATGACTCCAGTTTCAAGGATTTGGGATTATGTCAAAAAATTTAAGAAAATTGGAAATAGTAGTCACAATAAGAACTTTGATGATACATGGATTCCAACTTTTCTAGATAATCTATCAGACAACCACAGCTTCAATGTAGACAGGTTGTTATCATTGTTTCATAGTGCTCAAGAAAATGCAGCTAATTCTTTTCTTAATAAACCTTTTTCTTTTAACGAAATGACTGCTTCATTACAAAGTAGAAAGGATACTACACCAGGCTTAGATAATTTACCCTATTTACTTATTAAAAGGTTACATCAAAATGCACAAAAAATACTACTTTGTATATATAACAAACTTTGGCAAAGTCATATTATACCAAAATCCTGGAAAACTCAATGTGTCATTCCAATATTAAAGCTAAATAAACCTATAAACACTGCTTCTTCATACAGGCCTATATCGCTATCTTCATGTTTGGGTAAGTTATTTGAAAATATGCTTAAGCTACGTTTGGAATACTTTTCAGAAAGTAATAATTTAATTCCTGAAATTCAGCATGGTTTTAGAAAAGGTAAAAGTTGCTCTGAAAGCTTTGTGTCTCTGATTCATGACATTAAACAAGTCAAACTCAGTAATTCTAACATGGTTTGTGTTTTCTTAGATGTTAAAGGTGCTTTCGATAATGTAAATATAGCACAGCTTATTGAAGTTTTATGTGACATTGGCATTCCAGGAAGTACTTTGAAATGGTTATTTGAATTTTTAAGTAATCGAACTATTTTTGTAAAGTACAATAATAAACTGCATGGCCCTAGATTTGCTAATAAAGGAACTATGCAAGGTGCTACTTTGTCGCCCTTGCTGTACAATCTATATACTTCAGAGATTTTGAAATATGTCAATACTGAAATGGTCAACATCTTACAATTTGCAGATGATTTACTATTATATAGTATAAATCAAAATATAGATATAGCTAAACATAACATAAATAATGCTTTAAACCAATTGTATAGATATTATCATAACAAACTTAAATTAGA
Organism: Sesamia nonagrioides; assembly: GCA_017933935.1. Classification (NCBI taxonomy): domain Eukaryota; kingdom Metazoa; phylum Arthropoda; class Insecta; order Lepidoptera; family Noctuidae; genus Sesamia; species Sesamia nonagrioides. Next base: position 166,182 of record JADWQK010001587.1, read on the forward strand.
AGTGAGTCCAGAAAAGAGTTCACTTTTAATATTCAGTAAAGAAAATACAGTAATGAAAATTTATTATAATAACACAGAAATTCCCATTGTTGACCACCATAAATTTTTGGGTGTAGTAATAGATTCACATTTAAAATTTGATAAACATATAGACTATATTAGTAAGAAGGCTATGAAAAGTATAAATATCTTACGCCATTTAGCAGGTACTTACTGGGGATCAGACCCCAAAACTATGAGTATGTTGTATAAGAGCATAGTGAGAAGCCACTTTGACTACAGTAGCTTGGCTTACTTAAATGCTAATAATTCCTACCTCCACAAACTGGATGTAATACAAAACATAGGGTTAAGGCTAATTTGTGGAGCAATGCGCTCTACTCCTATTAACTCATTAGAAGTGGAAACTTGCATACCTCCTTTGTTCCTTAGAAGGCTTCAACTAGCAGAAAGATTCTTTTTAAAGTTAGTAGCTTCAGATAATCCTCTCAACACTAAACTTCACAACATGAGAGAGGCTATGCACTTCATGCCCATGCCTACTATATCTCCTCAGTCACTTCTTTCTGGAACTGAAATTATAACTATTTATAGTCATGTTAAAAGTAAAACGCAAGATGTACATAAATGTAAGAAATGGCCAATTTATGAATGCTCATATAACAGTCTCATAAACTATGATAGAAATAAGTTTCATTTAGATTTAATAAAAAATAAAACAGATTTCTTAGAATTCAAACATAAAAGACCTGATTGTTATTTTATATATACAGACGGATCTAAAAAAGAACAAAATGTAAGAGCAGCCTTTTATGATCCACAAGCCAATTACAGTGAAAGCATTCAGTTAAATAGCAATTTTAGTATTTTTTCTGCAGAAAGCTATGCTATCCTTAAATGTCTAATGTATATAACTAGTAGTGTAAGTAATGTAAATATTGTTTTAGCCACTGATGCTAAAAGCGTTTTAAGTTCATTGTTTTATGGACTTCGGTCCTACAAAACTAACTACATTTTATTTAAAATATGTACTCTCATAGAAAATTTACACAACAGGGGCATTAATATAGAATTTATATGGGTTCCCTCCCACAGTGGTATAGATGGTAATGAGATTGCTGATACTATAACACATACAGATTCTAATCGAGATGATAGTCAATCACAGCGAGTACCATTCTCCGATTACTATGTTTACTTCAAAACCAATTTGCGAAAGCTTTGGAAAGAGCACTGGGACACTACAGTTGAGACCAAAGGAAAGTGGTATGCTGAGGTGCAGAAAAACTTACCAATAAGACCGTGGTATGATAAACTTGACGCAAAAAGAAGCCGGAAATTCATAACGATTATATCAAGAATGCGGCTTGGTCATTGCCTTGTTCCTACACATCTCCATCGAATCAATATCTATCAGAACAGTCACTGTAAGCATTGTCCTGAGGAATCTTCCGATTTGCAACATCTTGTTTTCTGTTGCCCAAAATTCAACAACCAGCGACAGCTACTCTTCCAAGAAATAACTGACACTGACAATAGTGAGAGTGATAGTGACAGTACTCGTCCAGCAATACATAATAATTTACCCCGCCACGTCAAAGATTTATTAAATAGACCGCTGTTTTTTGTTCATCTCTTTAAATTCATTACAACAACAATAGAAAAAATTTAGCTTAATTTGTTTGTTTATTTGTATAAGTTTAGTCATTTATTTTAGAAATTAACTTTAATTTTAATATTCATTGTTATCCCTCGTATTATTGTCTGTATAGTTTGTAAGATTCCATTTTTTGTTGCTTTTGTATTAGGGTTTATATTATAATGTATACGGCTAAAGGACTTTGAATCCAGGTCAGAAATAAATTAAAAAAAAATTTCTTCCCATATTTTTGAATGTGTGCGAGCGAGACAAGAGCTCTCGCGCCTCTCGCTAGTTTGCCGTGTAGTGACGGCGGCATCAATTTCTGAATTAATTACCATTTGTCGCAAAAACTGCGCGTCCTTTATCTTTTCTAGACCAAAATCTTTAATCTTATTGCAGGTTGTGTTGATTAGTGCTCTAAATGGCATCGGATGATGAAGTAGACGGTTCTTTCGCAGGTAAACGTTGAATTTAGCTAGCATGTCATAGGTAAGCCGCGAATAGCGGTATCATGTGTTTACTTGCGGTATAGGCAATTAAAAATTTAGAAAATTTTGGGTTCCGTGACTTAGTTTTTGCCACTTATTTAGCCCATACAGAGTGATGTGATAACAAAGAAGTGGTTTTTCAGTGATTTAAGGTTGTAATTGTTATTTTGTGGTTGTAAATATTTTTAAGTGGCAGTTTGTGACAGAAAAGAACATGCGATATCCCCTCATTACTACTTAACAAAATGGACGCCGCCAAACAAAGGGATTAGTGACCTTAGCGTGAGGAGTCTGCTCATGTGGCGAAATGCAGTATCGTAAAGGTTTAGCTAGTGTTGTTATGAGGGTGGAATGGTGGACTGGTTTGACCAGTTTATTGTGAACTTGCAGGCGACGAGGACGTGGAGGAAGGTGAGGGTCAAAATGAGAACTCGGGAGAGAGTGATGAAGCGCCTCCAAAGGTAATAGTAAAATATTATATTCATTCATGAATTTAGTATTATATCACTTTGAATGATTGTATTTGTAAACATTCATAGGTCCTGCTATTTATGTTATGGTTGTGTTGATGATGTTATTCATTAGCTGTGAATGATATTATTAGGAGGATGAAGACTACTCACCTGAAGATGGTAGAAAGAAGAAAAAAGGCAAGAAAAGGAAAGCCCGTGGAGAGGAGAAAAAGGGTAGAAAGAAAAAGAAGAAGCGTAAGAATGAGAGTGAAGAGGTAAGTTGAGAAACATTATTTATGAACTATTGCCCTTAGAGTGAGATTTTTAATTCGAGTCAGTACACTGGAAATGTCATTTTACTGACTCAAATTAAAAATCTTACTATAGATATACATTTTCCTTAGATATCCATCCTAAAAAGCAAGCTGAAACAGCACTTTAGAAAGAAAAATGCAATGTCTTATTTATGTGATACACCTTTCCATTTTGACTATACCTATGCTTAAAAAATAGAAAGTTGAAATGATCATTAATAAAAAAGAAACTTCATATAAAATCTTTTCTATCTGTTACAACATTTAGATTGTTTTTAAAACTGATGTGTGTACTTTTGAATATGTGATGTCATCAGTGATCTAATTACTGAAATCTTGCTTGGCACTTTACAAGCTGATTTTACAATAAAATCATTTATTTGACATGCCCTGCCATAATTAATTTAATTACCTATTCAGTCAACTATTGTAGATTGAGTTCTATTGTATTTATATTGTAATCAGTTGTAAAAGTGATAAGGTTTTCCATTAATGGATGAAATGTGCTTTTCATTTGAAATAAAATCATTCATAATTGATAAAAAGTCATTGAGAACTTATAATTCTCATTAACTGTTTTATAGTCAAGTTTGAAATATAAACTACTGGTATTCAGCTGCACGGATGGACTGGAAAGCAACCCCTATAAAGTTATCAATCTTGTCATCTTCAAATATCTTCTTTTCTCATCTCAATGTTATCTTTTCCAATAAGGAAAAGATTGAGTCAAGTATGAAATAATAATCAATTTATTTTATTCCATTTTAAGTTTATATTGCTTATTTTATTTAAAAAAAAATATGAGTTTATTATTAGATACTACATACAGTAGTTTAACCAATCCACAAGAAAAATGAACCTCTTAATACTTACCCATAACCACACACACAATCATAAACAATTCAAAAATACTTTACCTATAGGCAATTTACTTTTTGCCATAATTGAAATGAGCTACTAGTGTATATTATTTTTAGGGATTTCGTAGCACTACTTCTCAGCGTAGACTAACTTAGTACAAAACAAGTATTTTGTTTAGAACAGGTTTAAACCATCTAAATAGTTATTGAAATGTGAATCTAACCATTATAGAAATGCAGTTCTTTATATAAAAAATGACAGCTTAGTTTGATGCCAAGTTGTGACTTATTAAGAACTTTGCATTAATCTAAATAAAGTTCGAAATATAAACTCAGACTGGCTAGAACTAAATTTAAATTTTATTTTTTGTAATAAGACTGTAGGGATCTTACTACAAAAACTTAAATACATGTTCAACGTGTGAGTGTCAGTTTTACATCTAAGGCCTAGGCCGCACTGCGGTTAAACCGCTGCGGCTTTTTTCCCGCCACTGATTTTTTCGTTACAAAATGCTCGCGGGAAAAAACCGCAGGTACGGCCGCTTGCATTAGTCTTCTAGGGGCACAAATTCACGCGATTAAAAACCGCCGCCGTTGAACCGTAGTGCGGCCTCAGCCTAAGTCCATGTAACAACATATATGTTTAAAAGGTGTTTAGTAGAAACCACTACTAAACACAGTTTTGTGGTAGTGAGTTTTGAATTTATGTGAGGCGGTCATTTCGAGGGCTATCTTTTGTCACTGTTGAGGTTCATATAACATAACACATTTCTGCATAACCAATTCGGGAATACATGTACCTGTAGTACAACCACATTTCCGTAGTTATATTTATATTTTATGTAATAAGGGTGAACCTATAACACTGATCCAAACTCCTAACTGTTTGATGTTGAAGAATGCTAATTCCTGAGAATTAGCATTCTTCAACATCAAACAAACTTCAAAATAGTCCTGAGACTATTTTGAAGTATCTGCACACCCTCATAGGTTTCGATCCTGGTGGAATATTGGGATAAAAGGTATCCTATTTATGGTAATTCTGGTTATAAGCCATATGTGTCCCAATTTAATCTAAATCCGTCCTGAAGTTTTTGCGAGAAAGAGTGACATACATACCAACTTTCTTGTATATAAATTTGGTAGGATATAATAAATAACAACTGTTGTTAGCTTTAATATAAAAGCTGTGTATTTCTAACAGTTCTAAATCAATGTTTTCTTACTTAGGAGGAAGAATTTGGTGGTGGTGGAGGCGGAGTTGAGATTGAGGCAGAAGGTGATAGTGACTATGCACTCAGTGCTATGTCATCCACAAAGAAATCTAGAAAAGGCCGAGGAAGTAAGCACAACACACCTGTGACGCCAGCACCCTCTGATTCAGGGTCTAGTAAGTATTACTTTTTTCCTTATTCAAGTGAAAATTTCTCAGTACTCAATACTTTTATTGCTTTCCACATGTATTCTTAGATGGTACTGCTTAAAATTAGTTAATGTGGACCCTATCGGGCACAACAAATTAAGTAAAGTTAGGTGAGAGGAAGCACTTTTTTACACTATGTTGCTTGCTAACACTATGTTATATGTATTTTTGAGAGAGTTCTTAGGTGTATAAGTTACAGTTCTTAAGTTTGTAAGTTTCAGTTCTTTAGCAATATTGAACATTTTGTTGGATAGGTTAAAGTCAATGAATTCGCGTCAGCGTAACCGACCCGACACCGTGCCCGTTTTTCGCTTTTTACCTTTTGTGTATTCTGTGTTATTAAATATTTCAGTTTTCACTTCACTGTTGGTCAGTCCAATGACTGCAATTTTTTTTTTACTTATAGTTATAGATGTGTTGTTCAGTTCTCTGCTCCTTCTACTAAATAGTATCACATTTAGTAGAAGAAGCATATTGTGTGATCAGCCCCTTAATCGGCGAGCACATTTTTGTCAAATGATTGCGACTAGTTGGCATCAGTTGGGATCGTTCGGACCGCCCATTGGTCCGTTCGGTTCAAACGATCCCAACTAGTCGCAATCATTTGACGAAAATGTGTTCGCCGATTAGGGGGCTGACTGTGAGTTTGTTTCGGTGAGGTCTGCTCAGTAGAAAGAAATACTAAACATTTCTTAGGAAACCTAGAAACTTGTAACTCAGTCTTGACTCTGGTTACTCTACAGCCTCTGATGGGAATATAGTCCCGTCATTATGTCATGATATGCATAATATTTTGAACAGGAAAATATGGTTTACGGTAAAACCCTAATTTGAATTCTTCTGTGTTTAAACTTTAAATAAATAAATGCTCTTCAAGGTTATTCAGAAAAGGCATAGAATAAAGAGAGGGAAGTACGTTATCTTCATACAAACGGACCGCGCGCGGCTTGTATGTTTGCGCCATAGTATCTATGCGTCGCCGCACGCACACCTAAACACAATATTAGAGTGCCTATGACTGCGCTAGTCGCGGCTAGCACGGAACGAGGTTCGCGCGTCACGGCTTTTCGGCACATTAGCTTTTAAAAAATGATCACATAAACTGCAAAGTTGGTATGTCTATTTATGAACAAATAAAAGACTTATATTTTTCAAATTATATTTCTAAAAGTTATTTACAAGGATACGGATATATTACACATTAAAGTTTAATAACAACGCGTTTCGTAATAGTCGAAACCGAAGAAAGTAGGTATTTTTCTGTAGCTAATTTGTAATTTTGTATTAAATGTGTGATTCAATAGATGTTATGTTTGTATTATTTATATTTGTATTAATTAAAAATAAAAATAAATATGGTTCTTTATGTGTACAAAACTAAAAATAAAAATTACAAAAAAAAAACTGACTAGTATATGTAAACTAAATACTAAGCAAATAATTTAAACATAAGCTCTTAGTCTATAAATATTTGTTAGCGGTTTGGGCGACAACCGTAACCGACGAAGCGCGGACAGTCGTCAACCCTAAGACAGTAGGCAATTAAATCGCGGATTGGGTCGCAGATAACCTACTTCCTCTCTTTATTCTATGGAAAAGGGCAATAAAACAGACATGCAAAAGTTGAAGGATTTATGCCCAATACTGGACAATAGCATTCAAATATGAAAAGTGCCATACATTTATTCATCATGTTTTTACACATTCAATTCGTATTCCAAGTATTTTATTAGTTACGTAACGAGAAATCCATCACATACTATTCATGTGAATCTTTGCAAGAAAAATAACAAACATTTTCACTTTACAAATGCAGTCATTTAGGAATTGATAGTAGATAGGTGGCAGGACATGCAGTACATACAAATAATGGAATGAATCATTATCTCCTAGGTATATTCTAATAGTAGTCTAGCAACGTGCAGTACAATGACCTCTTCAAGTTTATAATGACCTTGCTCAGTTCTTTATCAAGATCGTTATTGCGTCTGTGTCTATAATTTGTACATGTTTTGTTATCATGTTGGTAGTAGTATCTTGATTGGATTTGTTTTTTTTTTTTAATTTCCTCTTCATCCTTTATCCGACTTCGGTCGGATTGGATTGGGCGTATTTCGATCGATTTGACGGATGCATTGACTGATTGAACATGTTTGGTGGGATACCAAAGCTCTTACAAATTGGTACCTAACCTCTTCTGAAAATTGGCGGTGTACAACTTTCGTTAACGAGCAAAAAAAAAATGTCGATCCCTAACATTAAATTGCGTATTAAATCAAGTTTTTGGTGTGCAAATTCTAATATAAAATGCAAATTAATGCTGACATAAGTTATGCATGACAAATTCTCAATGCCGCGTGAAGTGAAGATGAGTTACAGTAGGTCGCAATAGAGCAAAATTATAAGTTTGCCATTGAAATAATGAACTTCAGGATACTTCATTGTTGATATAGTATAATATTATGGTTCACGTTAAAAAAGATATAAATATAATATTTTTTAAAAGAACTGCACAATATCCGAAAAAATGCGACCATTTGCCACCTATGTTTTGTCCCTAAGGTTGCTTAGTAGAATAGGCCTCAGGCATTTAGGTGCGTATGCTTGAGTTTCCTTCTGTAATACGGACCTTAGGTTCGTATTCCAGAAGGAAACTCAAGCATTGATCTCTGTTTAAGCATAACTTAAAACTAGTTTCAACCAATCAAATGGCTTGAAACGAGACTTAGTAAAGCTTGAGTTTTGAGTGACGTTCTATAATACGGACCTTAGTCCTTCTTTATACGGTATTTTTAACTTTTTAAAAGTATGTATAAATAAAAAAAATTGCCCACTAGATGCATTCTTGAATTAATGATAGGTAATGTTCTATGTTACTGTTTTGGTTTCCGCACTTAGGGCCGTATTCTAAAAGGAAACTCATCCATTGATCTCTGTTTAAACATTACTTAAAACTAGTTTCAACCAATCAAATGGCTTGAAACGAGACTTTAGTAGAGCCTGAGTTTTGAGTGACGTTCTGTAATACGCACCTTAGGCCCGTATTTGTTGCCATTTGATTGGTTGAAACTAGTTTTAAGTAATGCTTAAGCAGAGATCAATGCTTGAGTTTCGTTCTGGAATAAGCACCTTAGTCTTTACAGTGGATAATTGTGCGTGGGCCATGGCGGCCGTTGGCGGTTATTCCAACCAGCCCACTTCCCTCCTCGTCTCTTGGCCTGTTGAAAAGATCTGTGTAACATCTTGGTGCCCCTATGGTTTTACTTCTCATTTGGGTAACGCCTGTACATTCGAAGAGTACATGCGCGAATTGGTGATGATTAAGGTTTTAAATTTTATTTCTCTAAAACCTTTACACTGCAATTTGCCTATTGCGAGCTGATCCTAAATGTGCATTGGTTCCACAGTTGGCATGCCGACAGTGGAAGAGGTGTGCACATCATTCGGGCTCACCGACGTGGACATACAGTATTCAGATGCAGACTTAGAAAATTTGACATCATACAAGCTGTTCCAGCAGCATGTGCGGCCATTGCTTGTCAAAGAGAACCCCAAGGTAGGTTTACTTTAATTGTGTTCTATTGAGGAATGCAGGATGTACCTATTGAATGAAAGAAAAAAAATGAATATACATATTGGGATTACACTACATAAAAACCTTTAATATATAAAAAAAAAAAACAGAACAATGATAACAATGCCAAAGGGCCCTCAGCTCAGCACAATGTTAGATGACAATACAAGATGTACTTACCTGACGCCGATTTTGAGTTTCTCGTAAGGATCAATGATAATAAATAGTGTTATAAGTTATAACTTAGTAATAGTGTAAATACTGCTTAAAATATCAAATTTAAGGGTTTTTCAACCTGGTTTTAGTGTCCATCTGCTTAGTCTTTTTCCAATGTTGGAGTCGGTCTCTGTTATAACCAGATGCAGTTGATCCCCAGCTCATTTTTTTATTATTATATGAAGGCTCATATTTGACCACTATATTACCTGACCAATCATCGTCATTAAAAATCTAGTCGCAGTCTCGTTTCAGCGATAAACAAATCAATAACTTAATTTGCAAAACTGCTAACTCCACATTCGGTAAAAAAAAAAAAAATTAATTCCTAATAACACGATAGTATTTTGATTAAACGGTATAAAGGAGTCTACATTATCAAAAATACTAGCTTCCGGTATTGTCTACCGACGGTATTTTACATTTTTACAGCCTCCGTCGCGTTGCGGTAGCGAACGCGGCAGCTGCGCAAGTAGGCGCGGATTCAACTCAAAAGTCCACCAATTGGTCTAGTTGCAGGTCAGACGGCAGTTGCTTCACGGAAAATATCAAAGTTTAGCCAAAATCAGCAGTTAGAGTGGTAAAGCGGACCCCAGACTCCAACGATGAAAAGCTTAAGATGCGACTGGGATTAACGTTGAGATGATGATGATGATGTTATTTTAGATTTTATTTAAGTGATGTAAAGGAAATATACAGTTTTAAGTATCTCCTGAAAAAATTGCTTATATGGAGTTAGAGGGTTTGCGAATTAAGGTATCTAAATATCGAATCGTAGGGAAATTAGAGGTATTTTACAGAAATTAAGACATATCAGACTGTTAATGTTTTTAAAATCACCCCACCACATCCCACCTGATAATAAGCAGTGATGCAATCAGTGATGGTAAAGCGCGCTAGTTTATTAAGATACTATTCACTCTAGCCTTGAAGAAACTTAAATTGTGGTCAGACGGAAACTCCGTCGTGGCAAATTTTTCCAGTCCCTCGATGTACGCAGTATAAAAGACAATGAAGGCGTGAATACCTACGTCGTACTCGCCGTACGATGGGTCGTCCGATGGTGGTACGGCGATGGGGGAATTAAGTCATACAATTCCCTCGCACAGTCTCCAAAAAGCATCCTATAGAACATAGACAGGCTGGCTACTCTTCGCCTGTGATCCAGGCTTTGGAGAGGACACTGCCTTATCGTATAAAATCCTAATAATCTTTGAGATAATTATACTTCATTGCAATTCTCAAAATGGAAGATTTCTCAGTAATAAATTTGAGAAGATTGAGAAATATTCCATTTTAAGAATTGCAGTAAATAATCTCATAGTGATTAAAGCACTAATGGCAATGTGTTTTCCTCTTAATTAAATAAATACCTTTGTGTTATTTCACTTACTCAGCCATAGATGAAATAACTAGGAACTTCCTCATTCTATTAGCTGGTATATCATCATTGGCACTGCCAATTCGATATGAATGACGTTATGATTCATTTGTGAAGAATTCTAGAATAATATTTAACGCGTAATATGTAGGTACCAGGTACCTTACTTAACACAAGACACCCTTAGTAACCGCTATAGTTTTAAGTTTAAAAATAACGATTTTTGTATTTGTGAAACCCGAAACATTTGTCCAGTATTTTTAAGTAAAGAATTTATGTACCTACAAAATTTCAAAAAGATACGAAATATCACAAAGTTATGAGATTGTTATCTTATCTGGTTGTCTCAACAAAAATATGGTCAACTTACCATTCGCCCGCCCGCGCCTGAAGCGGTGCGGCGCGTGGGGGCCCTGTCTCTCGCTCATCTCTCGCTCGGTAACCACACTATAACAATTTCTAAATGTATTTGGAAAAAAATATAACATGGCGTAAAAATAATTGGAATTGATTAGGAGCTTATTCCAAACAAACTATATTCACGTAAAAATTTCATTCGTATAAAGAAACACTACGTTGTATATCAAAATCAGATAAATTATTCTCCATCAGGCGGGATTGCAGTCAAGCACTAGTTTATAGTTATTAAAAAAAAATGTATACTTAAATTTTTGGTCTTATTGAATACGAAATTTGCACTTACCATGTATAAAAAGTTAATTCATATCAGCAAAAAATATGAACAAAATTTTGACTCTAAACGACATTTTCGTTCAAACAGGTTCCAGTATCGAAGTTGATGATGTTAGTAGCAGCAAAATGGAGGCTGTTCTGCGAAACAAACCCACATATTAGCAGCGGGACCCCCGCCATGGGCTCCGAAGATAACACAAATACGTCCACAACTTCGGACTACGTGCCTAATAAACCCGGACGGCCTGGACGCACCCCTAAAGAGGTTAAGGTAATTATACATTATAGATCTTCGTTTCCAAATACATATGTATATTGTATGTATTAGAATTTAATTCTATTTAGATTTTCGCTACACCTTAGAAGAAACGCTCCCCGTATCGCAAGGTCTAGAAACAGCAATAGGTCATATATTAAAAAAAAAAAATGTGGACTCAACAACGCAAATAACATAATGAATGTTGTTGAACTGTCGTATTAAAAGCCGGGTCTAGCTGTACACGAAGCTACTACAATCTGTCGGATTTCTTAAATAGATTTTGTACTTTATCACTAAGGTCCATATTACGGAATGTCACTCAAACTCAAGCTCTACTTAAGTCTCGTTTCAAGCCTTGTGATTGGTTGAAACTAGTTTTAATTAATGCTTAAGCAGAGATCAATGCTTGAGTGACGTTCTGTAATACGGACCTAAAACAATAAGGTTTAAGGTTGATTGGGAAAATTTGTCAATTTCCAGTAGCTTGGCTGGCGTCTGTATATTGGGATGGAACTTTGCAATATCAGCATATACATCCTCGAAGGCGCCGAGAATCTATAACCAACCCATAGCAGAGTTTGTCGTGCAATAATTCTCACATTTATTTTCATATTTTTCTAAAGATCTTTCGATAAATCTCATGTGCAGTTAACGATGTTTAGTTTACCAATAACATTTAGTTTAGCTCACTATGATATGAATATTATTTGTGCCTGGTCTATGGCAATGCTTCGATATCGCCTTCGGGTTGTGGAGGTCAGACGGTTGTGGCTTCATGAAAAATATCAAAGTTTAGCCAAATCAGCAGTTAGACTGGTAAAGCGGACCCCAGACTCCAAAGCTGAAAAGCGTCGGAAGCGACTGGGATTAACGCTGAGATGATGATGATGACTATGATATGATTACTAACTTACTTTCTTGATTCTGTATAGAACGAAGAAGTAACAGAAGAGCCGGAAGAGGAAGAAGAGGAGGAACAAAGTGATGAGGGAGCAGCCGCTCCACGTAAGAGAGGCCGCAAGCCTAAGCACGCCGGCACACCCGCCACGCCGCGCGGCAAGCCAGGCCGCAAGCCTAAAGTGCCCACCTTGAAGATCAAGTTCAGTAAGAGGAAGAGGACTAGTAGCGTAAGTGTTGTGATGATAGCCTTTTTTAAATTGTCGAGTCGTTATCTCTTGGGTAAGCTAAACTAGGTACAATGTTTCAGTGGATTGTAGCAGCTTGATGTGCTTTCATCTGTACCTAACAGACGACAGCACATCGAGCACAACATTGACTGCACGGTTAGCACAGAGGTTAAACTATTGACTGCTGCGCTGCGTATCGTGGGTTCGATTCGCGCGCGGCAGTAATTCCGAACCTACAATTGGTTGTTCCGGGTCTGACTGTTTGTAAACGCACCCGCAATACAGGAGAAATTCCTGGTGTGGGCCAACATTCTTAAAAAAAAAAAACAGCCTAAAACAAGCTACTACAACCTGTCAGAGTTTTTAATTGGATTTTCAACGTTATCAATAAAGCTTTAAGGCTCTAGGTTGATTGGAAGTATTTGTCAGTATTGGGTAGCTTGACCTGCTGTTGTCTGTACAACACAATATATGACAACAGCATGTTAAATGTTAAAATGGATAAGAACAACTAGTATAAACATCAATTTTCTTTATTAATTTACTTGTTTGGTGATTACTAGCTAACTGCTCTGAGAAGAAAGACTAAGAAACTCAGACGTCAGCTTCATAAAGTCCACCATCTGATGCTTTCCGTATAAGGGGATAGCATTGGATGGGTTTGATTGGACCAGTTTACTTACATTCCAAATTAATCTTTAAAAAAAATTAATATAATTGACTTAAATGAAGGAGAATATTGAGAATCTTGAGCAGGTGTGATAATCAGTTCATACAGTAGGACAAACCAAAGCTGTTCTATGTTACGGGTTAGGTTACCGCACTTAGTCCTCCCAGTGGCCTATTGTGCGGTCCAACCAAAGCTGATATTGTTTCTACAGATTGCTATAGGAATTCTTGTTTTTCGTACTAGGAGGAAGACCAAGAAGGCAGTGCCGTCAATTCTGACTCGGATGCAGAGTTTGAACAAATGTTGGCTGAGGCTGAAGAGCCGAAACCGGTAGCAGCGGCGACCGCCGACGAAGATGTATCGTTGAAAGAAGATGATCCTTCTGTACCTGTGAGTGGCAACATTTTATATTCGAACTCCTATTTACTTACTTTAGTAAGGTTATCATGGCCAGCTTATAATTATAACAGTAACTTCTGTAAAGTTGAAATGTTAATATGCAACTATGCCCATATATTTTCATAAAATCTGGGAAATGAGAATTCCTTCATTTTAAAACGAACTCTGACGCAGCCCTAGATTTGTTGCTCTGCGTGTCACGGCCTCAATTCCGCACGGAACAAATATTTGTATTGCCTACAGGTAGTTGTTTCGGGTCTGGCCGTTAGTGAATGCCAGTTTAATAAATACTTGTAAACACCCACGATACGGGAGTAATTCCTAGTGGGGGGTAGCATTTAAAAAAATATTCTATTCACTGTCTGGCTGTAACATGGTTCAGCGGCCGAAAAATATTTCAATAATTTATAATTCAATGTTTTGGTCTGTAGAACAATCATATTTTTGTCATAGGTCAACCTTTACTGGTCATACACTATGTAACCGTTTAGTAACATGTATACATGTGAAAAACGTTATTCTGACTTGCAATATGGAAAAATATTAATCACCGGCAAACGCGGCTGAAACCGGTCATGTATTTAAGTCATCATAATCATCATCAGCCTCTACTCGTCCAATGCTGGACATAGGCATCCTCCATAGCATACCAACAAGCTCGATCCTGAGCAGCTCTCCGCCAGCCACTACCAGCCACCTTTTTGATGTCGCTCCAACTCGCCCAAGGGCGTCCTACGCTACGTTTGCCGAGACGCGGTCTCCACTCGAGGACTCGTTGTATTTAAGTGTGGTTACTTAAATACATGTCATATTATTGACAGTTGCAGTTGCGTATGCCACCAGCCCAAAAACAACACCGGCAAATTGCATTCTGAATTAAGTAGATGCATGGGCGGTTATTATAAATCCCTCAAGATCTTTTATAAGGCCATTTTTCTCCTTTATAGCAACCCAAAAAGAAGGCAAAGACCAAGATTGGAAACAAGAGCAAAAAGAAGAGGAAACTGAAGACCACAAATAAGTTCCCAGACGGCGCTGAGGGAGAACATGAACACCAGGACTATTGTGAGGTTTGTGACCAGTTTTCTGAGATCGAATCTTGATTTATCAAAACTTTAGCATATTGTTTATAGTAAAACCAGATATTAAGCTGTATAAGGCACACACAGCGTGTTATTGGCGTAAAACCGTGTCACCTGAAGGTCCGACAGTCACTTGCATTTTGTAAAATGATCATAGTCTTTTCTGAGATAGTAATAAGAGAATAAAAAGACGTTAATTGGCATTTTATGTTTTTATAAAAAATCTTAAAACAGAAAACACCATTTTGTCCTCGATATAATCTTTTAATGATATAAAAGGCTTTCTGACACTTACACCATACATAATCAGCCTATAATGTTCCCACTGTTGGGACACAGGCCTCCTCTCGAAGAGAGGAAGTGGGCCGTAATCTACCACGCGAGCCCAGTGCAGGTTGTTGAGTGGTGTTTCTGACACAACTTACGTTTAATGAATAATGACTGATGACGGGGTAAATGGAAGACATGTCCTTATTCATCACGAGACACCATAGTGTGAACACGTTTTCTCTAAAGACTAATGCCAAAAAAGCCTCAACTCGACATAATGTCACAACACAAGTTGCAGCACCTATATGGTGAATTCTAACGGCCATACACCACAATGTTGTCTAATTTCAACTTCAATGAAGCTTCTATTGTCAGGTAATTGAAGACAAAATAAAAATACATTTTACGTTTATAATCAGGTATGTCAACAAGGTGGCGAGATAATCCTCTGCGACACATGCCCACGTGCCTACCATTTAGTGTGTCTTGAGCCTGAGTTAGAGGAGACACCTGAGGGTCGCTGGTCCTGTCCACATTGCGAGGCCGAAGGTAACCAGGAACAGGAAGACGATGACGAGCATCAGGAGTTCTGCAGGTAAGAGTGCATCTGACCAATATAACTCAAGAAATTCTTTTGCTGCTAGGGCCTTTTTAGTATTAGAGAAATTGTACAAACTGAATGGATCAAATAAATGGTCTTATCTTATCTGTGGCTTTGAATAATGTTTAGATAAAGGTGTCCTATGTTTTAGATCAACCTAATTATCACTGACTTTTTTTTAATTTAGTTATTTAAAATGCACCCGCGTGTGGTGCCAGGCTTAGAGTAGTACCAACCCATATCCTTCAGAGGGTGTCGTAACAGGCGACTAAGGGAGCCCTCATAAGGGAAGCGGGCAGCAGTGCTTCTACTGTGGAATAACAAATTAATACAATCCCCAACCTGTCTCATTTCATTTCCTGACAAGTGTGGGGATTATGGCATACCCCTCAAAGCAATGAAAGCCTTTGGGAAGACCTTTGTTCAACAGTGGACCGCTATAGGCTGAAGAAGATTAGAATGGACCATACCGTCTTTTATTGTGATGTCACATCATTTTCATAAACTTTTTTTGTTTTGATTAGACCCAGCGAGGTATTTTCAGGTCTTTTACAATTTCTTGTTAGTGATCAACTATCCCAATTTATATGATGAGGTCGGCGCAACATGTCTTTTTCTTCCATACTGTCTAACCTGTTTGTCATAATTATGTAACAAAATATGTATTCACTAAGTTTCAAATACATTAACCACATCCCTTATCTTTACCCCCACAGAGTTTGCAAGGATGGTGGTGAACTTTTATGCTGTGACTCTTGTCCGTCGGCCTACCATCGATTCTGTCTCAATCCGCCGCTGGAAGAAGTGCCAGACGGAGACTGGAAGTGTCCGAGATGTAGTGTAAGTATTCACGTTATATCCTTGCCAATATTTAGGGAACTAAAAATTAAAGAGCAACAGTGAATTACTAATGTTTGAGGTTATTTTTTGAGGCTTATGATAGACGTGTAATTTTTGATACATGTGGTTTTACAAGATTACTTTTTTTCAAAATTACATTTTTTATACATAGCCTAAACAAAACGAAATGTAAGAAAAACTTGTAAGTCCAAGCAAATTAAATTGCAATAAGTAACAAAGATATTTGAGACAAAAAATATCTTCAATTGTAGAATATTGACTTCTTATAGCGGGAAAAAACATGCTATTTTTAGTGCTACTGAATTTGATGTAATAGGCTTGTATTTTTTTGTGTTTTAACTAATAATAATAAATACAGAACTTTATGAAGTTGCAAGAATAGTTAACAAGTCAAATTAATCATTAAGTATATAAAAATTACGTTCTTTATGAAACCTTTTATTCTTCTAGTGTCCACCGTTGGATGGAAAAGTTGCGAAGATATTGACGTGGAGATGGAAGGAGCAACCGGCGAAGTCGAAAGCTCCGCGCTCGCGAGAGTTCTTCGTCAAGTGGCACGACCGGTCCTATTGGCACTGCAGTTGGATATCTGAACTACAGGTGAGGTTTAATATCACGAAAATACAACTGTCTTTTAAAACAAAAGTTTTGAAAACATCTACCCGACTTTGTGGTCTAAGGACCCGTCTGGAAATATTTAATGTTTGTTTGGATCCACCTATATATACAGTATGTTAAATAACAGAGGGCGTTCCCTTAAACTCGTTAATATATATCATTAATAGATTAAAATAAAATATCAGCATATAAAAATAAGCATAAAAAAATCCGAATAAAAAAAAATATAATTGAAAATAAATTTGAAACCTCCTGTTTTAAATCAAAATAGTAGTCGTCATGTATAAATAAATTGCGACGTTGCCGTCTTTCATGTTCGCGTGTACAGTGTGTTTCTTTTACATGTCAATTTTAAATTTTTATTGAATATTTTCTTATTGGAAAAAAATTTTAAACATTTTGTTTTCGAATGGAAATATTTTTTTTAGCATGTATGTATGCTATACTATTTCGGGTTAACGGGAACGCCCTCTGTTAGTTAACATACTGTATAAAAAATATAACTTTGAACTAGTATGAACACGGCTTCATATTTCGCAGATGGTGGAACAAATAAAGATTCGAGTTTCTTAGTTAAAGAGATCCACTTCTTTTTTTTTAAATATTAATCACCTACACCATTATCACAAAACTTTACATCTCTTGTTATTTATGTTTCAGTTGGATGTTTTCCACCCGCTAATGTACCGTTACTACATGCGCAAATCAGACCTCGAGGAGCCTCCTAAATTAGAGGAACCTTTGGACGAGCGCGATGGACGCGTCAAGAGGCTGCGAGATAAACAGGATCAGGATACTGACGAGAAGAATCTTGAGGAAAAATATTATAGGTGAGATTAATTTTACAGAATTTTATGATCGCCCTTTAGCAAAGGGTTGCGTCGTTAAGATCGTGTGGTATTCAGTAATATTTAGGCGATGGTCAGCTGTTCGTAAAAAGTCATCATAGGATTTTTTTTAACGACGATTTGTGACCATTTCACTGTCTCATACGCGCAGGGTAATTGTATAACCGCCCTGTCAGTGGGGACCTACTAGTGTATGCCCCTCACTTGTGGGGCGAGGCCCTCGAGAAGAATGGGGAAGCGATTGCTGTCTCCCTTGATGTCTCGAAGGCCTTCGACCGGGTATGGCACGCTGGCCTTTTAGCATACGGCATTTCCGCTGGCCTGACTGGCTGGGTAAAAGACTTCCTGACTAAACGGTCCCTCCGAGTTGTTGTCGACGGATGCTCATCTGAGCCCTTGTCAACTAATGCCGGTGTTCCTCAGGGGTCTGTTCTCTCTGCAACTCTGTTCCTGCTGCATATTAACGATCTGCTGATGCCCGGTATCTATGGGTATGCAGATGACAGCACAGTTGTAGAGAGATACCTGCCGGATGCTCAGGCTAGTAGGGAATCAATCCGGTCCGAAAGAGAGGCCATGGTTGAGCGAACGAGTGTTGCACTGCAGGCAGTCTCCGAATGGGGCAATGCCAATCTTGTAGCATTCAATGCCGCCAAAACACAAGCGTGTCTTTTCCCGCCAAAAGGAGCCCGTTCACCTTGGCTCCTACTTTTCGAAATGTGTCCTTGGAGTGTTCCGACCGCCTTCAGCTTTTGGGAGTTGAGATTTCCTCGAACCTTAACTTTGGGCGGTTCATTGAGTCCAAGGCCAAGGTGGCTGCCAGGAAACTTGGCGTTATCGCAAAGGTCCGGCAGTACTTTACACCTGGGCAGCTTCTAATGTTGTACAAAGCACAGGTCCGTTCGTGTGTGGAGTACTGCAGAGCCACATTTGGGCTGGTGCTGCTAAGTGTCACCTGGCCACTTTGCATTCAGTGGAGAGGCGTGCGAAGAGGCTGATTGGTGACCCTGATTTAACTCGAGATGGTCTCCAAAGCCTAGAGCACAGGCGTAGAGTAGCCAGCCTTTCGGATGCATTTTGGGGAGTGTGCGAGGGAATTGCATGATTTAATTCCCCCTTCTCCGTTCCACCATCGGACGACCTGTCGTACGGCTAGTTTCCACCCTTACGTTGTTAACACCACTACGATCCGGACGAAGCGTTTCGCCTCCTCCTTTATACCGCGTACATCGAGGGACTGGAACAATTTGCTGGCGGCGGTGTTTCCGTCGGACTACAATTTGAGTGTCTTCAAGGCAAGGTGTCTTCAAGGGGTGTGAATAGGCTCTTAATAAACTAGTGCGCTTTACCGTCAAGGATTGCGTCACTGCTTATCATCAAGCAGGATTGCGGTGAAGCGCTAGTTTATAATATATATATGTAAAAAAAAAACCAATAGATTTTGACAGTTGTAACGATATTTATTGCATTATTTGATGTTGAGCAAACATGTTTTCGAAATAATGGAGGAATAGGTTAGTAAAATGCTTCAAAATTATTATAATTGATACTGATAGTGTGTTAAGCAAATAGGGTGTCGCATTGTATTTAGAGTTCTGTACCCAATGGTAAAAACGGGGCCTGATTACTAAGACTCCACCGTCTTCTAATGTCTGCCACCAGGCTGTATGTATCTTATGAACCATGACAGCCAGACAGTTGATATTCTCACAGATTATGTATTTCTGGTGCCGTTATAACAACAAATTACTACACGGTTAGTGTAGACTGAGAGATCGACTGCTGCGTTGCGTGTCGCGGATTGGATTCCCGCATAGAATCGAACCCGCAAAAAAAAAAAATACTTGTACAGGTAGTTGTTCCGGGTCTGGCCGTTTGTGTATGTGATTCGAAATGTTCGTAAACGCATCCACGATATAGCAGAAATTCCTAATGTACCCCACATTAGGAATTTCCAACAATCATTTGAAAAAAAAATATAGTAAAAAACAGAACTTTTAATTTTATATAGAGTTTGAAACCCTTCATGCGTGAGCCCGACTCGTACTTAGTCGATTTATTTTCTAATGTTCCGGACCCTGTTTTAAATATTCAGGCTGACATCATAAATATTTTATTTCCTCAATTAAAACTTACCAAATTCTCCAACTTCAGAATATTTACAATCCTCTCAGAGAACAACAGCATTCACTATTGTTCCCAACAATTCACAACTCTAACAAACAACCTATGACCTCAGATACGGCGTGAAACCTGAATGGCTGGTAGTGCACCGAGTGATCAACCACCGCACGTCTCGCGACGGCACCACGTATTACCTCGTCAAGTGGAGGGACCTGTCCTACGACCAGGCCACGTGGGAGTCGGAGAATGCAGATATAGCAGGATTGAAGAATGCTATAGAATATTATCAGGTTAGTTGAAAAACTTTCAATTTGTATGCATTTTTTGAGTTTATTTTGGACTAGCCGTTGCCCGCGACTCCATCCGCGTGTTGTTATAAAATAAGCGCCTGTTAAAATAATGGGAGCAATATGTAAGATAAGATAAGATAAGATAAGATTTTATTTGCATAAACATGTGTGTGTACATACATAAAAAGTGCATACAAGGTAGTAAATAATTATGTTAAGCTCAACATGTTTGTCACTATATGACGTGCAAAATAATAGAGTTATACAATTTAAAAAAAAAAAATATTATCACGATATTAGAAATTGTCATAGGTACTTATTTACTAATGTATTATAAAATTATCAATTAAATCAATATTATTATTATATTAGTCAGTCAAAATGAATCCAATTAGTAATTATGTAAAAAAAAATTTTTTTCATTAAGGAACTCATTAATACTATAATATGCTCTGGCGGTCAAAAAAGTACGAAGTTTGTTCTTATACATTGATAGAGGTAGTTCTCTCCAACTTTTGGGTACTTTATTATAGATGACTGGACCCATACAATATATGCTTTTGCGCATGAGGCTCGTCTTAGCGGATTGGAGACAAAGTTGGGCATTGTCACGTCTATTACGTGGGAATATGTCGGCTAGATGCTTATAGTAATTTGCATTCGACTTAACAAACACAGCAACTTCTAAAATGTACAAGCACGGCAAAGTCAAAATTTTGTAATTTTTAAAATAGGGCATGCAGCTATCCATCTTCTCAAGTTTAAACATCGCCCGTAAACATCTCTTTTGAGACTTGAATGCTGTTTCTTTTTCCGTTGAGTTGCCCCAAAATATTAGCCCATAGCGTAAATGGGATTCTGCTAAACCATAGTACGCTGTAAGTAAAGCATCCTTATATAAGGAAAATGAAAGCATGTGTAAGGCATATGCGGATATACTGAGTTTTTTACATAACATCTCAATATGTGCTTTCCAGTTAAGATTTTTATCAATCTGGAGGCCAAGAAATTTTGTAGCATTAACTTCTTCTATAGTTTCATTGCAGTATTGTATATTTAGATTCATGCTAGGTAACCGTTGCGTAAAATGTATAGCTTTCGTTTTCTTTAAGTTTATTTTCAAATTGTTTACCTGCATCCATTGTACAGCTGACTTTAAGCAATTATTAATATTATTCTCATACGTCTCTAAACTTTTACAAGGTATCGTCAAACTACTATCGTCCGCAAATAGGGTCACCGGTTCTTTAATGCATTTAGGCAAGTCATTAATATATAATATAAAAATAAATGGTCCCAGCACACTTCCCTGCGGTACTCCATATTTCACTTCACGCTCTGACGATCGATAAATTTCTTCTTTTTTCTTTTCGGTATCAATATGTCTTATTTCAGTAATTTGTTTTCTATGTCTTAAATATGATTCGATTAGGTTAAGGACATTGCCTCTTATGCCATAAGCGTCCAACTTTCTTAATAGTGTGTCATAATGTACATGGTCAAAAGCCTGGGTCATATCACAGAATATGCCACAGACTGGATTTCGATTATCAACATTGTTAATAACATTATACAAAAAGTCATATACAGCCATATTGGTAGTGTTATGTTGTCGAAAGCCCTTTTGTTCATCACATAAAATATCACACTTTTTGACGAATTCTGTGAGTTCTTTATATATATATTTCTCAAATATTTTTGATATGACTGGAATAAGTGCGATAGGGCGGTAGTTTTCCATTAAATCTCTATTTTCTTTCTTGAAGAGAGGTTTTACTATCGATGTTTTTAATGCAGACGGATAGACACCCGCGCTTATACTTAAATTTAAGATATGACTTAGATGTCCACATATTTCCGCTGCTACATATTTTATTGCTTTGGTGGCGATATCATCATAGCCCACGCTGCCTGTATTATTTAATGACATTATAATTTTGTGTATATCTGGCGGTACACTTGGTGCCATGAACATAGTTTTGTCATTCCAGTCTAAATTTAAACATTTGGGATTACTGGCAACGTGTAGTTGTGGTTGGATTTTGTTAATGAAATAGTCATTAAACGCCTCCGACATTTGACGGGGACATGTTAATATGCGATTATCTAGTTTAATTTTTTGTATGTTTTCTTTGGGTAAATTATGTTTAGCACGATTAATTATTTGCCATGTACCTTTTGATTTGTTTTTCGATGTTTTTATAAAATAATTATTTTGTGCCTTTTGCGTTAAATGTATTATCTTTTTAAACAATTTGGAGTAGCTTTTAAAACTAGTTTTATTTTGATTATTTGGGTTTAATCTACACTGCCATAAAAGTTTTCTTTTTTTTCTACTGCACACTTTTATTCCATGAGACAACCATTTTGGTTTTTTTATTAAGTCAATTTTGATAAGTCTTTTTGGAAAGCATAAATTGTATATTAATTGGAATATGTCAATGAATTTGTCATAAGCAATATTGGGATCAATTGTTTCATAAGTTTCCGAAAAAGAAAGATTACTAATATAATTTTTAAATTTTGCTAAATTGTCATTGTTATAGTCTCTTCTTGTCATGTACCAGTAGTTTAAAGCGTATAATGTCTGTACGGGACAATGAAGAAGCTGTGCTGTATGGTCAGATAATGCAAATTCCATAACATCAGTCTTACATGTTTTATTGAAATTATGAGCAAAATTATCTATACATGTCAGGCTAGCCATACGAGTGGGTTGTTTTATTGCCAGCTTTAGATTATAGCCATTTAATAGACATTCAAATTCATTACTGAATCTATTCTGTTTAAGGACATCTATGTTAAAATCACCACATAATATGACATTCTTGTAATGCAAGCGTGATATTTCCCGCAACATTGTTTCCAATTTATCCATGCAGTCGTCAAAATTGTTTACATTTGGTACCCTATAGATACAAGCTACAATTATTTTATACATAGTAAGCTCTATGGCACAGCATTCAAATACACCTGGAGTTGAGAGATTGGATATTTTGGATATATCCTTTGATTGTATACCATTTTTGACTAGGATACATACACCTCCTCTTCTTTGCTGCTTTCTACAGTAACATGAAACTAAATAGTAATTCGGTA